>CM057810.1:49190808-49428308 GCA_030067965.1 Latrodectus elegans
AGTTATGGTAGAATGGGTGGTGGATCATCTGGTCTGTTCAGTGGAATAAAAAGAAGCCAGATGGGTAAAAGCATGTAATGCGTGCTCTTTGTTGCTGAATTATTTCTAGAAAAATCAACATCATCCAACAATTCTTTTTAATAGCATTCATGGAATTAATCGCTTTATGTTTTATTCCTTTCGAAATGTATTTTTATTCCTTATTGTTGGTTATAAGAGGATGTTGGTTATTGAAAAATAAGTTATATACTCTTTTGGATGATATTTTAAAATAAATGTATTTGAATAAAAACTGTTTTTTCATTTCTTATCAAAAACTTCATTATTTTTAATTTTCACAAAGTAATCAAGGATAATGTTTTTGACAAAAAAAATGCAATTTTTTTTGGACTGATTTTGCAATTCGAATATCAAGATAATTCCAAGTAAAAGTTACATATACGTCTCAAATAATAATTACTATGATTTCTTTAAAAGAACTCTTGCCGTCGTGAATAAAGATTAATCTCTATTTACAGACTTACTATAAATTTTGAAATCCTTGAAGTATCCATTGAAAATAAATTGTGTCCATTCATTTATAAAGTAAAGTTAGAATATGTGCAATATATTAAATAGTAAATATATTTGATTTATTTTAAAGATTAAGGATAACTTGCTTAAACTTACTTGTTTGTGATAGAGCCGGCCTAGTTGGGGATAGAGTTTCTTTCTCCTTAGAGCAAGGAAGGAAGTCTGAATTCTGGCTGAACCAAAGATTCGTAGTGTCGGCTAACGACAGATATGCATATAAAATATGTCTTAATTGTGTGTTTTCCAATATATACATGTATATTATATATCTGGGTTGGTAAGCTATATTTGAAGATCTGCTTATTGTCTGCTTCTAAATTACGAGAAAACTTATCCATTTGCTCAGTTAAATACTTTCCAGACTTGATGCAAAATCAGACTTCAACCTTTGGTTCCTCACGGTCTAGGACCCCTTGAAACTACATCTCATTATTCTCTATAACTAACATGAGCTCATGTATTTGAAATAGTATTTAAATGTTATTGTAGACGAAATAAGATAAAAAACAAAACAAAAAAAACTTGTTTAATGTTTTCAACTATCCTTCATTTTCTATAATAAAAGGAACTTAAATATTCCCACCTTTTCTTCCTTCATGTCTCTCATACTGTAATATTTTAAGAAACAACGATTGAATATTTGTGCTCATTTCACTCTTCTCTGTTACTACATTTCATTAAATAAAATTTTGCTTCTTTTAGTAATATCTAAAAATGAGTGTTCAGTTGCACAAATATCCTCTGCTGTCTCTAAATTAAAATGAAATCATTTCATTTCTCAAGACTTGATTAAATATATAGTGATATCAACTTTACTAAAAAAAATTTCTCTTAATTAGTAGATAAATACCTCTAAATATTTTAAAATATTACATGTTGATTAAGAGTGGGTTAAATGGATTCCTTTTGATTAAAAATTATCAGGAAACTGGAAACTAATAAATTGTTTTAATAGGCACAATTAATATCATAAAAGGAGATCTCGCGTATCGATCAGCTAAAAAGAAATCAAATGTATGTGCGAAGTGAAGAATTCTTTTCTGTAATATTTATTAAATAATTAAGTTGGGGATCTTTCCAAATGTGTTTCAATGCATCCCCAGTTGGAAAAAGCGTTAACACATTTGCTTCTTTTGGATAATGAATACTTATTTTGTTTAAGTAGGCAAAAAGAATACTTATTTTGCTGTATTGCTAAAAGTAATGATATTTACGATTTTTGTTTTCATTTTTTGAGATTTTTGCAGGCACAGAAGTATACCAGAGTGGAAATTTGGAAGTCTTTTCAAACTTCTTGTTTCGTGGCAGGAGAATACATGACACCATCTATGAAAAAGTGTACAATTTACGAGTAAATTTTAAAATGCTTTATATGCCATAAGCCATTATAATCCACTAAGTAGTAACCAGGGCAAAGAAATATGAATATATCATCTAATATGATATCGTAATAATTATTTTAACATGATTCTACGTTTGTTATTATGCACAAAAAATCCTTAAAAAATAACTTTCTCTCAAAATGGAAAAATGCCCCACTGTTATAAATTGTTGCAGATAGAATTTACAGTGAACATGGTAAAAATTCAATGACATTTTTTTTACTAAAGCTATTCTTGAGTTTGCTGCTATTTTATCTTCCAGTACTTCAAAGATTCAAAAGCTATTTCTAACGAATGTAGTGTAACATATATTAATGCTCCATTTTAAATATTTTCAACTCACTTAGAATCTTTAACTAAAACAAATAGTAACTTTCACATCTGAGAAGTTTTATTTAAAAATTTCTAGATTTCGCTGGTTCAAATGGACTTACTTATTTTGTTGTATACTTGTTATACACTCAATACTACGGTTATACTTTCATTATATCCTGTATTCAGTTATCGGATATAATGAAAGTAAAACTATAGTATAGAGTGTATAACAAGAATACAACATCTGCTTAAATATACAAAAAAATTCAAAGTTTTTGCGATCACAATAAAATATCTGAGGTACACACATACACACAGGGAAGTATGTTGGCCAATCCATTTGTATGATATTTTCCCTTTTCAGTTGCTGCTGGTGACCAGGACTCCAGAGTGGTCGAGATTTACTACCCGTAGAAACGAACTCTGCTCCTAAAGCACATCACAACAGACGCACATAAGGAAGGATCTACATGTGGTGTGTTACAATTCCGGTTACCGAGTCTCTGCGAAAACGTCGAGCCCGGTCTTCACGTTCAGTATTATGCCTCATAATATGGCAACTCCAAAACCATCATAACATTCTCTTTCCATACCATTACTGGGTTAAAATAGTATCCCGAACTCTTGCCAAACTACTCAATAAGCGTTGAGAATCCCCTGTAACATTGCAACGATTCTTGTTCATGAAAAAGACATAACTTCAGCGAGGAAACTTCCAGCTTTTATGATCCTTCCAAGACTCTAAACGGTAGCGCCGATGGCCAACTTTCATAAGGATGTAGTGTTCAGGATGATGTGCGAATAGACCACTTTTGTGAACGCGTCTGGACACATTAAACCACAACCTTGTCGTACCGTTACTATTTACAGTTGCTAAGAAATGGTACTTGTTGACTGATTTAAAGTTTTTTCACCTGCAAGATGATATCAATCATCCTTTTAAATTTTTTGCCTGGAGCAGTCACCACTAACTTTCCTATCATTTGTACCTACGGTTTATAAGGATTTCTAAGAGTGAAGACAACTCTTTGCTGATTCCGATCTTCACAGCTACACTGGTCATATTACGCCCCTCCTCCAGCTTTCCGTGTGAAGTTGCCCATGTTTTATGAAAGAATTCTCTTGCAGTGAATGTTTTAATTTCGTCTTTCTTTTTTTTATTGCAGTCTTGAGCTAAATACGCGCCGACCGTTTTTCGTTTACTCATGTCACCTGTGACATCTTATTTCTGACATTTGCATCATGAGTAACCTCTTAACTGAATTTTGAATTCAATTCACTGATTGTAAGAATCTCTTTTCTGCAATTTCATAATTTTTTACTTAATAATTACATTGTTGTTTAAATTTTGCTCATCAATGTATGAATGTAACAAATCAATATATATTATAAATGTAAGTGTGCAATGTTTTTGCCACTAAAACTTAGAAATAAGTCCCAGTAAGAACAAGGGAGTTCTACGGTGTGGTGACCTTTTATCTTCCGCCCATGATGAAGGTTCCCTTTTTCCCTGAAGGGCGTGCATTTGAAGATATATAGGCTGGAAGTTTTAACCCCTAGAAATTTCTAGAACTGTCCAGAACATTCGAGAGTATTGGAAAACATTCGAAAATATTCTTGAATATTCTGGGAGGTTCGGAAATAGTCTGGAATATCTCATATCATTGTGGAACATTCGAGAACACAGAATGTTTTGAAATGTTCTGGAACATTGTTAACTATTCGAAGTCTTTGTTGTATGGATGAGGCTACCTATTGCTAGAGAAATATACAAATCAATCGATGCAATAGTAAACGTTGAAGAAAGTATCAATTTCCCTACAAAGTTTATAAATTCTTTTCGAGTAACAGGCTTGCCATTACACTGCCTTTGACGGAAAATTGGATATCCGATCATCTTACTCAGAAATATGAATTCACCAAACTATGTAATGGAACATGGATGATAGTCAAACTGCTATCGAATAACATCATCGAAGCCGAACTTATGACTGGAAATGACAAAGAACAGATAATATTTATCCCCAGAATACTACTGATTTCCAATAAATTGCCCTTTCAATTTAAAAGATTGCAATTTCCAGTCAAGTTACCCTATACTTTTCAATTAACAAAAAATAAATAAATAAATAAATAAAAATAAAATAAAAATAAAAAAATAAAAAAAACTCAAGGATAAACTTTAAAATATTGAGGCCTCAACATTCAAAGACGCCTGTTCTCACTGTTCTCACTGTCACATATGCGCAGCTTGTTCTCGAGTAGAAAATTCAAAAAATTTATACATATGTGCCCCGGATGACTAATTGAAAAGTTTGTTTATAAGCAAGTATCGAGCTCCAGTAGCTCAGTAGCGTCACGCCGCTTCCCATTAAGATCAGCAAAGTGAAACATCATTTGCCGCGGGTAGTGAATGGGAGGATGGCCACATTCTCATTAGGATGCTGTATCTCCTTGGGTAGGAGACGTGTCCACGTTCATTTGTGACATTCAAAGTCCTTCAGCTTGTTTGGCGTGAATGTGGAGAGGAGTGTGCCACCTGAGTTGTGACCTCGTCACCTGACCGAAGGTCAAAATTACAAAACACTTGGAGATGGGCAAGTATTCCAAACCCGTTAACCTAATGGTAAAGTCTGGTATTTGCCTGATCAGCTATGTATGCATGTATAAACAAGTATTATTAATAAAAGTATATTATAGTTAGAATATATTTTCAAAAAATATTTTAACCCTTATATTTTAAAGTTTATCCTTTTATTCCAGCATACAAATTTTGATTTTTCATCTTATAAAATGGTTAAATGTTCTTCCATTTCTTTGAATTGAAAGTTAAAACAAAAGAATGAAAAATCAGACCTGTTATGTTTTGCTATTTCGAGTCAGAAGTAAACAGACTAAATTTAGTAAAAAAATATTAATTTTATGTTATTTCTTTACTAAAAACACCACCAAATTTTTTCAATGCAGCCATTAGGATAATTTCTTCTTCAGTATCACTAAGTGGGTATTTGATTTCCACTTGAGCCATCATTTTACCTGAAATACTCTTAATTTAAGAGCTGGACCTTAGTAGAAAATCCACAATCTTGGTTATCTGGTTCCAAAGATTTCATATTAATAGTGGGATATCGCACTCTGTTTCACATGCCATTACTATTGACTATAGCAGATTATTGGTCGGGTTCATTGGTTAAATTCATAATTTCGAAATAATTCTTCTTTTCGAAATTATTGAATTGATGTAAATGAGTACCAATTTATAAGTAATTTAGAAACTGACTAGCATTAATTTTAAATACAGATGAGAACTTCAATCAGAAATTAGAATTTCAGTCTTAACTTGAGCTTAAAATTAACTTCCCACTTCCAAAATAATAACAATAACAATAATAATAATATAGCAACAAACTTTAACATCAACGATGAAAAAAACATATTACACAATATCATAAAAGCAAGATTCCTCAACTGGCACCAACCGACTCATCAGGACCAACGAAAATACAATGGCTTCCAAAAGCTAACGAATAGCCGATTTTTTTGCCCCTAATTTGCAAATGAATGAATGTAGAAGTACCAAATTTGGATGATATGTGCACAAAACGAGTTTTTATTAATTGCAATATAGAGATTTACAAAAGAAAAACGCATAAGCCATTTACAACAAAAAATGTCCTTTGAAAAGTCCATCCTTGAAAAAAAAAGCACAGTTTTATGTGGTAAAACATCATAAAAACAAAACAAAAATAGTTTAAATAAGAGATATGCCTATTACTAGCCTAAATGGATTAGTAGCATCGATTTTTTATGCTGTCATTTAAGTTCTACGCTGTCGTCGGTTACCGAAATAGGAATTGAAGACCAGACATGGATTAGACTGTTTTCCAGTTCTCTTACAGACTTTGAAGGCGAACTTAAAGCAGCATCCTGTCCTATCAAAATATTCCTACAGATGCTGTATGAGATAAAGATCTGAAGATTGAGTTGGCCATTTCATTCACTCCAAACAAAGGCAGAGGTATTAACATATTTTTTGAACGATTTCGATAAAAAATTAAATGTTTTAGAATAAACATTTTTGGCAACAGCTTATTATTTGAAATGAGAAATATCTCGTATGCTACTTTTAATATTCTTCTTCTTTCAAAATGTTGCATGTGAACAAACTATGGATTGAAAGATATGTTTTTGTGCTTTTTGAAGAGAAATATTCTTTTTCCAGAATTCAAAAACGTTGTGAAATGTATGGTATTAAAATTTCTTAATGCAAAATAAACAACATTATTAATCAGACAGGTAAAAATCGTTATTATTATTTGTACATGGTAAGAAGACTCCAAACGAATACCCAAAAGAGTTACGTACTGTTTCAAATGTTTCTAAAATGAAATTGTTGGTAACAAGAGAAAATCCGCCAGTACAGAAATCAATTGTGAAGTCTTTAGATACATCTGTAGCAACAATAAATAAAATAATAAACCAAAATTTACAACTTAAAAAAGCTAAAAAACATAATGTTCACCAACTTTTGCCAAGACATGTGACTCAACGCAAAACATTTTGTAGAATACTGTATTAAAATTATTTAGTAGGAGATAAATGGAAATACATTGGGACCCTTGATGAAGCATGGGCTTACCTGAATGACTGCAACAAAAAAGGCCTATTTACTACAGAAAACGAGGAGAAAAAAGCGTACAAACCTGGTTCTGTCAATGTAAAAAATGTTTCAATAAAGGGCTTAAGGTTTTCGCACGTTTCTCCTATAATGGGAAATTAAAAATAAGAAGAGTGAGAAAAAATGTTAAAATAAACTCATCATACTATCAGGAGAAGGTTTTACGTCCAATATTTAAAGAAGAAATTCCATTTCTTTATCCTAATCACTTTCAAAGAGTGAAACTTCATCAAGAGAAAGCTACAAGTCATACTTCGAAAACTATCACTGCATTCCTTGAAAAAATGAAGACTAATGCAGGTATGTAAACCTTTTCTACATATTCCTGCGAAGTCGCCTGACGTTTCACATGTAGACTATTGTGGTTTGGTCTGTTGAAAAGAACTCCTTCTAAATGCAAACCCACTATAATAGATGGAATCTGGAAAGTAGTGGAAGAGAAAAGGAAAGCATTACCGCAGGAAATTTTACAAAAAGCTCTTCTGTCATGAAAATCACGATGCAGACGTATAATCCAGAAATAAGGCTATCAGATCAAACTTTTTATAAAATTGTCCTTACATTTTAAACATTTATTAAATGGCTCCGAAATCGTTCTAAAAATGTGTTAATACCCTCTGTATCTTCTAGATATTCCTCAACAACTACAGTTCGATGAAGTCGTGTGTTGATATCCATCAAGATGAAATCATTGTCAATTGCACAGGCATGCGAATGGACAGATGAATCAAGGATCTCATCCCGACATATCACACCAGTCATAGCTCCTCCATGGAAAATATGCAGGTCAGTGTGAACACCAAGTGAGATCCCTGCCCAAATCATTATTCCACCACCACTGTATCAGCACCTTTCAGCAGTGCTAGATTTATGGTATCTTGTGCTTTGTTGTCTCCAGATCAGCATACGTTCTCAGTCTGTCTGTCTGTGAATCTGCAATTGTCTGTAGAAATCACAGAAGCTCCTCGCTGTGTGATCCAGGAAACATGTTCTCTTACTCAAGATAAGTGGGCCCTTCTCTGTCGTTTGCTGCGGGAGACATACACAACTGGTCGCCTTGGATAGAGATATGCATGGTAAAGACTCTTTCTTATTGTACTAGGGGATATTTTTCTTACTGATGCTACAGTATGATCTGTAACAAGTTGAGGCAGAGAAATTCTCTTTACCCTTGGGCCAAAGGAGCTGTAAAACAATTTTTTGTAGGTATATTTTGCTCCTGCTTAACGGGAACATGTCCGCTGGATACAGAAGATTCAGTTTCATATTGATACCAGAGATGGTGAACCACACCGCGTGTCATATTAAGACATCTAACAGCATGAGCTTGTGATATCCCTATTTCCATCCATCTGATCAACCCGCTACCTTATCGAATCGGTCAAATGGCTTTTCTCAGAGTTTGAAAGACCCCACTATTTATTGTCAATGAATCTGCTAACAAAAGTTATTTCCATACCTATGAAATCATGACGTTTGCCTATTTTTTTTTCTCTCACTCTGAGATTCCTATTCTTTTCTAACAAAAAAATGGTACCTAGCGTTTCTGTATGAATTTACATAAAATTCTTTTTATTATTTCTATAAATACATTTTATTGTAAGTATCATATTTTTACGATGATCTTTGGAAACCATGTTGTTCCTTAACTTTTAGAGTCCAATGTATATTAGATCTTTTCATTAAAAAATTTACAGTCTTTTTCAGCACTATTTACTCTTCTTAGATTGAGATTATCGTGGTGTCGTGGTTGTCGTTATCTTGACTTAGCTAAAGGGACCCCTCATGCTCGTTGACTTAGCTTTTGACTGTTCATTGGAACTAAGTAAAGTGAACATCATGCTTTTGTACAACACACAGAATCAATCATTTATAATTTTTAAGCATGGTACTGTGTGAGAATAAGGCATATGAAGTAGTATCTTCTTCGCTGAAATTCTCTCATTTCAATAGCTGAACGTTAGACTTTCAAATTCCTATTGAAATACGTTTTACCTTACTGAGTAAAACTAATTTTGCAAAATGACTATGCGATTCGTCCTGAGTAATACAAATGGGACATTTTTGAATTTTTTTTAAATGATTTTTAACGGTCTGAAAGTATATCAGGATTCCTTTTGAAATTACGTTCATATAAAATTCAAGATATTTAGAAAGAAGAAACTTATTTATATTCATATGCACAAATATTATTTATATGCACAAATTCTAAATTCAGATAAAGTTTTTTTAAAAAAATTCTTCTTAGATGAATGAGTATAATTTGTGTCAGAGGTAAAAATATTACTCGTTACAAATAGAGGTGAACCACAATTTTCTATGGCTTTGAAATCATCTTTATTCTTTAAAAAGTACTAAGTTATAGTTCTATCATTCAAAGAGAAGAAAACACAAATGATTTCTATTATCAAACTAGTAAAAGAAGTATAAAATATTCTGTTTTATAATATAAAAGTTAGCATTACAATTTGGCCACCGAAATAGTGAATAAATTTTAATGTCGCACTTTCATTATCAAGAAACTTTTGTTGAGAAAATCATTTCAGCAAATAGAGATTTAAAAAATCAAACAAAAAAGAAAAGTGCTATAAGAAGTGAAGGAAAGTGATACTTAAATAATTAAAAGACAAATTTTACAAAACTACATACACACCCGATACATACGAAGCCCATACTGTACCTAAGGTTAAGGGGTTTGAAATATTTTATCATTTAACACCACGTAATTTTGAACCAGATTCAGGAGACAAGGCCGATAAAGAGTCAGTGGATTCTCCTCTTTTACAACCATACTATATTATTGAAAAGATTTTGGATGTCAGATTTCCAAAGTTACTGCAAAATTTCGAAAAAATTGTTTTTTAAGCGAACATTTTCGATTATTCAGAGAAATATAATCTATTTAATATTCTAAAATTTCTATTTCGTTTTTTCTCATTAATAATGATAAAATTTTATGTTCATAAAATAACATTAATTATAGCTATAGTTTTCGAAATATTTCGAACGCTACTGACCGATTACATATTTAGCTATTTATTAAAGAAGAAGAGCTTTTTCGTCTTATGTATTAAAACAATAAATAAAAATAATGTTTCTTTTTATCGTTTTAACATTTTTGAATTTTTTTAAAATACTGTTGATAAATATTTTACTTTACCAAATGCTTTGAACAATGAAATTTATGTTTAAAAAATTACTTTTATAATTAATATCATACAGTCTTGAAACCATATTAAAGATTCACGAGAGAAAAAATTCACATTTTCGAATTCAAATTTTTTATACTTGAAAATATTATATTCGTCTTAGTATAAATTGAAATCTTAAATATATGTATTTTCACAGCATTTTTTAAAATTAAATTGTAGAAATTATTTCGATTTATTTTTAAAATATTCATACATAAATTTTTTGTTATATTTTCTTTTTAAAAAACAATTATCTTAAAATCAGTTAAAAAAAAAAATCAAAAGAGAAGTTAAAAATATTTCTTGAAATGTTAATCCTATAATTTAATCAGAAAGCTCCAAATATATTATATTCACTCCGCAAACACAATTCAATAAATATATTTATTTATTTATTTAGCAACTTGAAAATTTTCTTCATTTATTAGTAAACTTCAATTTGAAGTTTAATCGGTATTAATTTCAACTACCATTCTCACCAAAAATTAATTTATTGGTATTTAAAATCATGCTTGAATTAAAATTATTCCATCCCATTAAAAAACAGAATATAAGAGAACGTTTTCACGTCATTTGATTGAATAGTTTGTATTTATTTATAAAGAATAAAAATTAATTTTATATCATTTTCAATTTATCAAATACAATGTAAGATTCTGATTAGAAATTAATTTTAAATTCGATAATATGCGACTTTTAAATGTTGCATAATAAAATATCGTCACGAATGAAATCATTCCCAGCATTCAATTTCCAGTAATCTCATTTCGTGATTCCAGTATTATTTTGTTTAGTTGATGCATGAAGCGCGCGCGAAGTAAAATACTATTTCATTGATAATAACAAAAAAGGGAAAGGTGTTCACCTATTTTCATTCAAATTCCGTTTAATAGCTATGATATTCAGAATAAGTTTCTTTCTCCAATTAATTATATAAAAAAAGTTTTCTGTAAAGAAATTCTTAAGAGAACTTTCAGTGTGGTGTTAATTTTAATTTACTTGCAAAAAATGTCGTTCTGGCAGTCACCTGATTCACTCGCTCATCTCGTGAAAACGTATAAAAGGAGAATATTCCACCCAGATTATCTTCATAATTGCCCAAATATCTGGACTTTTCAGCTTTTGAAGCAATATAAGGTAACCGCTACAACTTGGAAAATGATAGTGTTACAGGTAAGTGTCACATTATTCCTTTAATAAAATTAATCACTTGAATGAATTAATTTGATATGATGGATGATGGGCTCACTGTACTTTACTTTTATTGCCGAATCCAACTGAATGATGTCTTATCCAGCCGCTAACATCATTTAAAAATTTTAAAAGTGCGTTAGTTACAGTGTCCTTGAATTGGTATAGTGTGGTATGTTCGAGGTGTTGATCCCTTCAATCTATCTCTCCCCAAAATGACAAAATAGCTTGATGTATTTAGGAACTTCACGGATTTTATCAAAAGAAGAAGTTTGAAACATATCATAATAAGCAAATATGGATTATCATACGGATAAATAAGTAACATACATGTAACCGTATAATTTTCAAATTTTGGATAATTCTTTGTATTGATGAGTTCTATTAAAAATTTGGTTTGAAAGAATGTGAGCGGAAAATATTTATTGAAATTTAGCTGTATTTTTGTTTTTTCAACGATAGGCGATGAAATAAATTTAAATTTTTAATTGCTCATTGACGAAACATATTTCTATGAAAATCTTACATACATAGTTAAAATAATTTCAAGAAAAGTACTATGTGTATTTTTCAGTCATATATAATTTTTTATTCAAGATATTTATAAACAGCTATAAAATTCTTACATCGATTCGTTTTGCCCCTGTTTGTTAACCGCTTAGTTTAAAAATGATGTATTGTACTTTTTTCAAACATGTGAAGATCGTCTGATTTTTTTTACCTCTTTCAATTTCAATTAAATCTGTGTACTTGGAAATTAAACTCTTACCTTAGTTGGAGTTAGGCACATTGCTCAATTACTAGAATTGCATTATTGTGGAAGAGAATAATATTCATCCATTGTGTATTCCATTATTCATAAGTGACTAAAATCAAACCGGGAACTTTCTACCTTGATTAGTACCTTAAAGCTTTACATTTGTTGTGGATGTCTTAGAACTTGAAATTTGCTGCAACGTTTTTTTCATGATATCTACCACATATTGGCTTACTGCACACACGGTGAAAGAAAGTCCTAACGCAACATCCGTTTGTTAGTTTCTGAGTTCGAATCCATTGTTAAGATTCTACCTCTAGACTACAACGATTGCCTAACACATAATCAAAAAATTTCCATGGTATTCATTGCGAATTTCCCAACAATTATAACAATAGTATTTTGAAGTTATGTTATCCAATTTTATATTAGTTTTTAACGTGCATACCGTTGTACATCTTCTTTGATTGAATTTGTATATAAAATTTAAGGAAAATACATTGATGGCATCTGTTGGAGTACAATTCATTGCAAAAGCTACTTTTAGAATCAAACTATTAAGACATTTTTGTTATGGTGTCCTATTATATTCTAGTGCTATCTATAACATAGATTCCTATACATTGCATAATAAATCCTATTTCAAATAACATCCACGTCTGCTTTCCTTTTAATTTAAAAGCATAAATGCTCTTAATTCTTAATAATTACCTAGATTGAAATCAAACCAAATAAAGCGCACAATAAAACTTTTGCAGATTAAAATTTTTTTACTAATTTTAAGTTTAATAATTAATGCAAGAGTTTAACTTCACTAAAATAAAAGTTTTTTTTTCTTTCCTGTCCATTGTAATTCAGAAATTAAAAGATCAATTCAAAAATTTTCCAGATGTAATTAAAATTATAAGATAAGCAATAAAGTTCTTGAAGTTTTCCTGTTGTATTGAATAAATTTAGAATAAGTATGTAAATTAGTGTATGACTTGGTTGAGATACATGTCAGTGGAGATAAAAGCAATTCCACCACGCACATTCATCAATCGTAGCTCGTACAGAAACAAAGAGAAATGGACTGCACATAGTCATAGGAGCGTGTTTTACAACAAGAGGGATTGCATAATTGGGAACACGTTAGCAGAATGTCCTGTATGGCGATGGTGATAAATTTGAGGATTAACAATTGGCTACATTTTCTGTAGGTCATCTTCCTTGGATCATTAAAAACGGCAAGAACTTTTTCGTTTTCTTTGTATAATAATTAATTATGTAAACTTGGAAATTAAAATATTATCAATACCAATACATAAATAAATAAATAAAAATAAATGAACAAAAAGTACAAGAATTAATTTAAATTGTTAAAAATATATTTACTCTAATAGAAAATATTTTACGATTGATAGTTCATTAAACTTTTTAACTATTTTATAATAAATGATTCCATACTCTCCTTCTTAACACATCTTAAAAAATGAACAGATGAGATTATTTCTGAATGTGAAATGTTACCAATTCAAGACAACCAATACCATTAAGGGTTACATCTAAGACGATTTTTATACGATAAAAGCTTATTGCTCTTGAAAATGAAGCTCTATTAAACGTGAATCTTTTTTAATATTTGTATATTTATGAAACTCTTAATTTTTAAAATTTTCCTTCATAACACTAATATTTGTATTTATACAAATTTACCTCTTTATGTATGTATCAATGAGGAAAAGTGCAACACAACTAGATATTAAATATGGAGTTGTATAGTAAACTGAATGGTTTAAATAAAATTTTAAAAGGAAAATGGAAAAAAAATGAGATGGATATAAATTTTAAAAATTAATGCTCTAACATTGAAATTTTTATAAGCGAATATAATCTACATTTATACTTTTTTATTTGTGAAAATTGCAAAATGTTTGTGACAAATGCACTAGATTATATTTAAGAATTTTGTAATTTTGTGCTGCATCGGCTGATGTGTCGTAATAAGCAAACACAATGAAAAATGTTTCGTTTGACCCTTTAAAGTTATTTCTTGATTGATCACGAAATTTAACCAGCATCTACTGTTTAAAATGAGAAACTACGACAAACGTCCACATGAATTTGGGACTCGAGACCAACAGCAATTTAGTTGGATAACCATTTAGTTGCTGTCATCATTAAGCCATAGGCATGGCATATTCTATTGATCATTCACATAAGCCTACGTGATAAATATGCCTCCGTATAGATGTGCACACATATGTGTGCATGCGTACGTAAATATATGTTGATGCTATTACATAGGTTTTTTACTTTTATATAGATTGTTGCCCTTACAATGGGATGCATGTCCATTGCACAAAGCTATGGTTTTGGTGGCAGTAACGTCTATGGAGGAGGAATTACTGGAAATGAAGCTGGATGGGGAAATGTAAGTAAAATATTATTTCGTTGGGAAATTTTCACTAGACTTTATCGTACTAAAACACATTTAAAAATTTATAAGATTTGAGCGAAAATCATTATGAATATTAGCTGCATCATTAATATACAACTAAGACATTTTAAGAAAAATATTTACATAAGTATTATTGAAAAAGTAATGAGTAGAGGAGAAAATTTTAAAATGAAAGTACGTATCATAACAGAATAATGTTTAATAAATTAATTTTATTATAATGAAATGTTCAATAAAAGACATGCGTGTGCTTATATTTTGCATACTTTCACATCAATACTTTACTAAAATCAGTTTTCATTTTAAATGTTTTTATTACTTAACCTATTTTTTTAAGGGACTGTTTCTTTCAAAAGTAATCTAAATTGTTTTTTCAGTCTTATTAAGATTATCCTTAAAATTATAGTTTTATTCCATGCATTTTCTATTATTTTTGTCTTTTTTATGAGCTTTAAAATTAAAAAGGAGCTTAAAATTAGAAAAGATAAAATAACTTAACCTATTAAAACATTAAACTATTATGAAACCGACATTCCACACGGTGGATGACAATTCTCATCGCAGATTCACGAGTAAAAGAAAAGATGAGAAGTTCTTCAAATTCTTAAATTTTAGTTTCTGAAATAGGTTAACTCAGGTTAATACATTTTTAAATGAACTTTTAGGGTATTGTTTTATTTATTTAAATATATACCAATTGTGAATTTAAATGAAAAATTATGTTTATATTTGTCATTCAGATTAGGATAAACATGCCTTTTATGAATGCATTCATTTATTCCAGTTCATGCCCAAGCCTTACAAATTTGACGTCGAATCGCAGGGTGACGGAACGATGAGCCACAGAAGCGAGATGGCTGATGGCAGTGGAAACGTAAAGGGCTCCTACGGTTACAGCGACAGCCAGGGGTTGTACAGGCAGGTGGAGTACACAGCTGGGGCTCAGGGCTTCCAGGCCTCCGTCAAAACCAATGAACCAGGAACAGACTGCAAGCCTCAGAGTCCTGCTGATGTTAATATGATGGCTCAAGCGCCCCCTGCTGGTATTCAAGAAAAATACTCAAGATCAGGTAATAATCAATAAATAATACAATGGAAGATAATTCTTTTTAGACTTATTGTTCTACAATTAAAAACTTAATTTATTAGTAAGTTTCTGTTTTTAATATTTCATTTACGGCATAACTTCAAATATTTCTAACCTTTAATTGTTACATATTAAAGTTGGTTTCTCACAGTAAAATCTTTTCTTAACACGTCAAGGTAACATTTCAAAATCAAATTCTTACTGCACTCTGGCGGACTTTTTTTTAAAATTAGAATGGATTATGAAATAGCTCTGTTATAATTATTTTAGTGTAGATGTATTATGATTAAAAATGTGTTAAAGTTACTCAAAATTATGTCAACGAAACATTTTACGCACGATTCTTATATAACAAATGATATCATTTTAGTTGGAAAGTATTAAAAGGGGAAGAATAAAAGGATTTATAATGATATTTTTTAAAGAATCCTTGGATACATTAAAAGTTACTTAGATATAAAAGTATTGACAGTTTTACATTTTTTCATAGGTTTCATGGCTGGGGGAATTGGAGGCACAGGAACATACAGTGGTGGAATAAATGGGCTCCAAGAAGAGATGGGTAGATATGGTGGGATGGATGGAGGATCATCTGGTTTGTTCAATGGAATAGGAAGAAGCCAGAAGAGCAAAAGCATTTATTAAACTGCTTGATATTTTTATGGACAAACCATTTGCAGGGACATCTTCATCGTCTGATAATTCTTTTAATATCGCTCATGGGGTTATGTATTTATTTCGTAATATAATTCTACTTTTATTGTATGATATATAATTGAGTATGAACTTACTACATATTTGTTACTCTAATAAACCAGTTTTATTTTTATTTTAAGATTTTTAAATAAATGTATTTGGTAGAAATAGTTCTTAGATTTTTTTAACTGAACACATTGTTTCAGCTGATGATTATAAAAAAGTTAGATGATAATGTTTTGGTCACATAAAAAACATTTAACTTTCAAGCCATGATCATAAAAAAATTAAAATAGTAAAATGAAAATTAAGTATAGTTCAAATAAAATAATTACTTTGATGGCCATTAAAATTGCAAATCCATGTAACATTTCACGAATGTTAAAACTATAAAAATAAAGCTTAGAACATGCAAGTGATTAGCATTTTTACGAATTTAAATGTGCAAGAAGAACAAATGACATATGATGCACTGCAGGAAAGAAAAGTTACGTGATAGATTTTTCATTCGGAAAATACATTGTAAGATTGAAATTTTCACACAATATCTTTCTAAGTTTAAAATAAAAAGAAATGCTTACCAGCAAGTGTAAGGCTTCAAAAGAAACAGAGTAAACATAATCGTTTCATAACATTGCTATTTGCATACTTTGAAATCCATCTAGTGTCATGCAAATATATAATTGATGAGGTTAGACCAAAACGGCAAACTAGATCTCAACATCTTTTCATGACTGACTCATGAGAGGACAGATACTTTGTTGGTTTTGCAAAACTATGTATTCGCATCTCAATCCAATAATCCAAAAAAGGGCTTGTTTACAGTCAATCCACAATCCGCTCATGCAGTTTGATGATGCTTAAAACAATCCAGATTGTTGGTTTCATTACTTTCACTTATAACTCAATATATAAATATAACATATATAACACAATATATAAATAGTTCATAATTCTGGTGCCCTCAACGACGAAACTTGACACATTCGTGACACAAAGTCGTCTTTTCAGACGAATCTCGGCTCTGGTGTAACATTCTGATAGTCGTTTCAGATAGTTTCGAGGGGAACGCTCATCCATTAGTTGCATTAAAAATCGTGACACTGGAAGTGTGATTAGTGTAAAGATATGATATTTATTCAGAACACGTTATGCACATATCTTGATTTAAATCCACTCTCTTGAACA
Source organism: Latrodectus elegans (assembly GCA_030067965.1). Classification (NCBI taxonomy): domain Eukaryota; kingdom Metazoa; phylum Arthropoda; class Arachnida; order Araneae; family Theridiidae; genus Latrodectus; species Latrodectus elegans. The sequence goes on from CM057810.1 coordinate 49,208,307, forward strand.
AATTATACTACCGTCGATTCTAATCAATGGTTATTTTAAAGCAATCACCATACTTTTGATACCTTAATTCCTGCTTTTGTGCCGATCTTCGACACCAGAGAACCACTATTTTTTTAACAAGATGATGCAAGAGTACATGTTGCACGTCATATTTTAACCTTTCATAATGCAAAGAATTTCGATTGCTGTTCTAGTCTATATGGTTCTAAAACTTTCGCCAATTAATAACATGAACATGCATAGCTGACAGATTAGCCTGCCACTATTATCTAGTTGCTACGATGGCTAAAGTGTAGCCTAAACTTGAAACTGAATAAAATAAGTTACCCATTCTATTCATTCAATTTTTATATGGCAGAGCCATTTTAGCTGCCAGAGATAGCAGCTGTTTCTAGTAATTTCATACCCCGTACACCCACATACTGATGTCATATTTAAACATTTTGTCTCCATGCCACATTGTTTACATATGAAAAATAACTTTTTGTTTTTCATTGCAATGTTGCAATTTTAATAGCTGACACTTACTATGTTTTCTTAAAATAATTTTCTTTAGGATAAATGAGAAAAATTATTTTATTTATTTATTGCTGTACAGTAAAAAATTTTTAAATGGAGGTGAAGCTTCTCATTTACGTATTTATAGATACTTGTAATCCTAATAACTTTGAAAATTATTATTCAAAACCCATATAATATGTTTTTAATGAAAACAGGTTAACACCTGTTTGCCTATGAAAAGTTGGTAAATGTCAAGTCATAATCAAAAATATTTTTCTTTTCATATTCAAATAATTCGATGAATTTATTCTCTGTTTTGATATTAATCAATTTTTTATAGTTTCTGTCATAAAGCTTCTTTACATTGAATAGAAATTAATATAATATTTCCCTTTTATGATCTACTTGATAGAAGACCAACTTTACACTTGTTAAAAAGTGAAATATAAAAGTATTACTGTTATTATGAAATTTGGATAAGATAGATTTGGTATTATTTTCACGATAGATAAAGAACTACAAAACTCAGGAGTGCTATTACAAGAAAAACGTAAATTTTAGTTTGAAGGAAATAATGTTTTGTCATGTAATACAAATATACATTTGGTTATTAAGAAGCAGAAGTTGAATCTTCAGGAATTTCAAAGAGTATGAATTGCATGACTGTGTACCACTTCTGTATCAAGAATATTAAAACGTATCGTAATCTATTCTTCATTTAAGTTTTTTTTATCATTACAAGCTAAATTCAATGAGAAAGTTTAAGGAATCATTTCAAAAACTTCTGTGGCTGCCAAACAATGATATTGACTTTACAACATTATAATAATAATATACAATTATAATAAGATTTTACAACCTTTTATAATCGAATGAAATGATATTTCTGAAAGAAGGTCAAATATTGGAGAATTTTCTGTTTCATACCTGCTTTTAAATTGCGAAGGCTCTTATCCAACTCATTCTACCCAACTAATAGAGCTTAACTTTGGGCTAGGGTACAAAGAAGTATGCTGGTGCAACAGCAACGCCTTATAAACCTTCGTGGCATATAATTCACAGCATTTCTCAGATCAATTTCAATTATCTTGTATGATGAAAAAAGTTCACTCTTAAAAATCGCTAAGAATATTTTCATGCAAGACAATTAGCATTTATAATGACATACTCCTAGTAATCCATAGCACGAGAGTCATTAAACAATGATATTTATTGTAGCGATTTTAGGCTGTAAATTGCAATTTAATTAATGATTTAAAGGGATTGTATAAATTTCTTATATGAAATGTCGTTTAAAAAATTAAATGTAGGAAAAGTAGTTAGTATACTATTTGCATGTAATTGGCGTAATTAACTGCGCCCCCTGATAATAGAAATAATTACTGAAAGGATTTCTGACAGGGTTATAAAGGAATTTATTTACTCATTTATATATTAAAATTTGCCGACCGATGGCTGAGTGGTTAGGACTCCTGATGGGTGGGTCCCGGGTTCGAATCCCGGTTCAGGCAGGAATGTTATTGTGTCTCTCTGTCCTTTCTTCTGTGATGATGTATGAAAGTGGCCAATCTATAAATGGGTTTGTGGTGGTATGGCGCGGGCAAAACTATTCGCCTCCGTGACTTAGTTCACAGGTGGCCAGATGGGTAACGATAAATGAGTAGCAGTTGTGTCGAAGGGTTCGTCACTCAAGTGCCCACTACTAGAAAAAAATATCAGAGGCGAATGAGGTAGCTCTGCTTTTACACGTGTATGGAAAAAAAAAACCTTTTGGCAACAATATTCCCTTTATTTTTAATTGCTCAGAAATATAGCTCTGATTTCCTTTTAATTTTCTTCCGTTTCTTCAAAGATAATTTATAAAATTAACATCTTTATAAAAACATTTTTCAGCAAAAATATTTTGAAGTTTAGTGATAATTTGATTTTTGTGTCTGTCAGTCTTATCTACTTCAGGGATGAAATGTTTGCTGATGTATGATTGTTTTGTGAGTAAATATTTAATAGTTCATTATTATACATTTTGATAATTCTGCATCATGCTTGATTTTAACGTTGAAAGGAAATATAAGAAAACCCGCTGTTGGAAAAAAATATTTTAAAATTTTAAAGGATTGCAAATAAATGTTATGGAATACTATCTTAAATTTAATTTTATTGAGAATCTTGATGAAAATATATAAAAATGTTTTTTTTTAATTTTGCCCCCCACATGATTTAATTTTTCACTTATATATATTTTTTACTATTATTCCCAATTCTCTTAAACGAAAATATAGATTGATAATTTGCCTATGTTTAAAATAAATATTTGCAGTGGGTTTCTCTTTCGTTTAAGTCATTTATATTTTAAAATTAATTTTATATTTTTAAGGCAGCGAAAAAAGTAAAATTTTCATCAGAAAATCAAATTGTACAACAAAAAATATAAAATAAATTTGTTACAATAAATAAGAAAACAATATTTATGAGCCTTTTTATTCCAGTTTAAAAATTAAAATGTACTGAGGTTATTTAATTTGTGGGAACACAAATATATTTGAATGTCGCTTAAACATTATCATATTTATATCATTGGACAATCTCAATCATCATAGAAATTTACATAGTTTTAAAAAGTATATAACACAATTAGACTTATAAAGCTTTTTTCTTTTTCGTTTTCTTTATAATATTTTGTTTTCTTATATTTATTATATATATATATATATATATATATATATATATATATATATATATATATATATATATATATATATATATATATATATATATATATATATATATATATTATATATATAACATACATATATTTACAAATATATTTTTGTTTCATTCTCTATATTCAAAACAATCAAAATATTCATGCAAGAATGAAAAAACTCAATAACTTTTAAGATAGCATTCAGCAGATTTTAAATTCCAGCCCTTTTGATTAAATATATATGTTTGATTAATAGTCTGGTTACTTGGTTATGAGCGTTTGTATTATTTTCAAGGTGTAAATTTATGTCAAGATGTAATGTAACAATATTATTCTTTTGGGGATAAATTTTTCTTTAGAAGAATACAAATATGAGATTTAAAAGCTATTTGTGTGACGCATAAATATTCATTATCGTCAACATTTTCCAAAAAACTTATAAGCCACTGTAATATAAATACAAACATTGCAGTCAACGTAGAAAAAATGATAATAGTTAGTAAACACAAATTTTTATCAAACTTTAGTCAGTACCAGCTAAAATATATTAGATTTTTTCCATAAAGAAAATGCACTGGCACTTTCATCTCTGTTTGTCTCGTCTTAGGTTGAGATTATCGTGGTATCGTAGTCGTCATTATTTGATTTCTCAATTGGCTATACATTAGGACTAAGAAAAATGATTGCATAGTGTCAATCATTTGTAATTCTTAAACATTGTACAGTTATAATGAGGGCATATGAAGTGACATTCTTCTCCTCATCGAAGTTCTCTATCATTTCAGTAAAGGAATATTAGAAATTTTATTTCTTCTTGAAGGACATACAGTTTTACTTTATCAAAATATTACAAAATAGCCACATCATACATAAATAGTAAATATCAGTGATACAATTCTACTACCAAAATCACAAGTTTGTCGAAAAATCAAATAAGAAGTTTGTCGAATGCAAGGTAACAAAAGTAAAATATGAGGTAAGGAAGGCTGCAAGACTAATAATGAAGAATAGATTTTACAAAGCTGCCGCTGTTTTACCTGAATTGTCTTTTTTAAACGAATATTTTTTGATAAATGGAGGCAATATCCATTAACGTTTCAGTGTGATGAAGTGTGATGGGATTGAAGTTCAGTATTTTTCAATCATATTTTCGATCACTCAGTAAAATTGCTTTCAAGTTTAAAAAAAAAATTCTTTTTTTCTATTAATCGTTATAAAATTTTATGTTTGTAAAACAAAACAAATAATACAAATAAATTTTGATTTATTTCGAACTTAATTATTGGCTTATATATTTAATTGTATATAATAAAAAATCTCATTTTGTATACAATTAAATAATTTGAGGTAATTAAAAATATATTTGAAATTTTCACAAATACTGCTGGTATATGCTTTGTTTCACGCAGTCAAATAAATAATGCAATTTGTGCTTAAAATTAATTTTTAAAGTTTAATTTCGTATATAGATGAATTATATTTAAATGAATTTCATTAAAAAAATTTTATGAGAAAAAAATTCCTTTTTTCAAATTCGAATGTTTTATTATTTAAAAATTTTGTCTTATAAATTTAAATCCCAAACATTTATTTTGATTAAAATAATTAATTAAATTCTAAAAATTATCTGGAATTATTTTTAAATGATTCATACACAAAATTTGATTAATAATTAATTGATAGAAATTATGCTTATTTATTAAAAGACAAACTATCTGAAATTTAATTTGAAAAACGAAAACATAAATGAAAAAAATATTTCCTAAAAATGTGAATGATTATTCAATCACACATCCAAAAAACACGATTCTTATTTAGTCATCATCATTATAAGCTTGAAAATTTGATTTATTTTGGAATGTTATGCAATTTAAAGTTAAATTACGATTAGTTTCATGACAAAGATTCTTTTCAATAATTTTTTCAAAATTTTCCGAAATCGAGCTTCAACTTTTTTTTAAAGGATTTAAGTTATTGTGGCATACCGGAAAAAAAAATCCCTAAACTGCAGAATATAAAAAAATGTTTTACATTCAGTTGACAGAATGGTTTTTTTCTTTATTCAATTAAAAAGAATATATAAAATTAATTACATATAATTATCCATTTATTCAATAAAGAATCAGATTAATAATTTTCAATTGGATAATAAGCGACTTGTGAATATCTCCTATTAAAAGATCATCCGAAAGTGAAGTCACTTCTCATATTAAGCTTTCAGTGATCTCATTTTGTCATTCCAAACGAAACATGTTTTAATTCACCAATTTTCGTCATAATTTTAATTTCCATTGGGGAAAGTGAATTATTTCATTGATAATAAAACCGCGGGCGGCTCACCTACTTTTCGTTCAAATTTTATTCACTATATGTAATTTTCTAAATGTGTTTTCACTTTTGGATTAACTGCCTACGGGAAAATACCTTAAGGAGATTCTAAAAAAGAACTGAAATATTTTCAGTAGAATTTTAATTTACTTGTAAAAAATATTCTGGAATTCACGTGATGCACTTACTTATCACGTGAAAACGCATATCAGACGTGTCTTGCTGCGAACATATTATCACAATTGTCAAGTATCTAGGCTTTGCAGTCTCAACATCAGTCTCCTATATCCATCACAATTTAGAAAATAATTCTCTTACGTATGAGTGTCACTTTATTCCTTTTACAAAGTTAATTACTTGATAAATTAATTTTATCATCGATTTATCCGTGGGATGATCAAATGGGGAAAATTTTTCATGTCTGAAAAATAGTTTGTTGGATACCTTATACAGCTGATACTGTCAATCTAAAGGATTTAAAAGTTACATTGGTGCAATATTTTTTTACACGTAGTGTAACAAGCTGCCTCAGGTAGTGGTCTCTTCGCTTGATCGTTGTTCCTAATGACTAGCAGCGTTGCTGTTTTTATCTGAAACAAAACTTAAAAGGTATAGAAATAAACAAAATTAGTCTGTCAAAAGTAAACAAATTTAATTTTTACTGGAAACAAATTAGTTCTAAATAAATTGAAGAACAAAACCTTTATGAATTTGACCCGAGCTTGCGTGACAAGGAAGTTGTTTGATCAAGCGTGAATGGTATGCAACCGTTCCATTAAAGCATCATTACTTTAACACTCGTCTGTGTCGCGAAAAAAGTTGCAGACTTAAGTGTCTTTAATAAAAGACTAATTATGATGGCTCTAAGACTCGGAAAAAATATCCCCAAAATTGCAAAGCTTATCAACTGTTTACTACTTGCTGTTCTAAATGCTTATGCCTAATAGAAGAATGATGGTGCTATCAACTGCACATGAAGGGTTGTTACACGTTTATGCATCATAAATAACACAGAACGTCATTGACAGTCATCCTTGCTATATCAAGACCGTTGGTATTAATTGACAGACAATACTGAATCATTTGCTTTGGAACATTTCCAGTATGGATAAGCATTGTATAGTGACTTAAACTATGTCACCGATTGTTTTTTCTAATTATTGTTATATATCTGTAGTGGATATTACTTTTCCTTAAGGGCTCTTACATGTATGCCTACTGGTAAAGTCCTTCGTCCACTAGGCATAAGTATTTAAAAAAATCAGTTTATGAACAGTCAACAAGCCATAAATTTCAGACATATGCAATCTTAGGACCATTTGTGTCTTCCGCTGTCTAAGCTTCTTAGATCAGCTAACTTTATTCTAGCACATATCTCAACACAAGATTGATGCTTCAAATTCATCATGGAAGGTTGTTTACCATTCCCGGTGGATCACATATTTTCTGTGTCACAAATATTACTAGATATAAAATCGAACGTTGTTATTATTCTTAAAACACATATACTCAGTTGATGGTATGTTTTGAAAATAATAACAGCTATAATTAATTACTCTTCAGATGAACATTTAGTGAACATTCTTCCATTTTATATTTTGGATTAAGATGTTTAGTGGTTTGGCGAATCCACTTTAAACAGTAAATCTTATTAAGTTCTAATATATACAACAAATGGCAATTGAGCAACAAACAGTCCTTAGTAATCGGTCATAATCACATGTCACAAGGCATCATATTGAGAACTCTCCCAAGCACCTACTTCCTCAAACATATGATAAGATAATATAAACGAGACATGGATTTATAATTATTCCCCAGTTGTTGAAAATTTTCACACGAAAGTGTACATTCTGTGGAAGTGAATCGTTGACTAATATTTTATTGATTACCGGTGAAATGTATTAATGCTCATTGACGGAGTGATTAAGATTTACTAGTATATGAACACTATGCAGAGTTCACCTTGAAGTTTACCTTTAGGGAAGTCTCCTCAAATTAAGTTTGAAAATTCTTAGTTCATTCCTGGTATACATCAAAGATTAAAATACTTGCAAAGGATATTTTAATTTGCATTGTAAAACTATTCATTTTTTAACGAGGAATTGAATGGAATAAATTTATTTTTATTTATCAATTTGGTTTTATGTAAGTGAATGTATTTGAATCGTGATACAAAATAATTTCTCAAAATTTGTGTGCTTACCATTATTTCACTAAGTGAAATATTTTACGAATATTTAACAGTAATATGATTTTGCATTTTACTTTCAATATATTTCAAGATTTCGTTATATTTCAAAAATGTTTCGCAAAATACAGAGAGGATCTCCAAACTATCTATTTTGACAAAATGTTTCATTAATTCAAAACCATAGAGAACAATGGCTTTTAGAAAAATTCTGCTTCTCTGTAATTCATACCGAAATTTATTCAAATCTTAGTTATTTTTAAAGGAACGTAATTATATTACTGCCGGATTCATGCTTTTAAGAATCTTTAAGCACAACTGAACAAATATGAACACAAATTTCAGATATCTTATTGTAAATAAACTTAAAAAATGGTGCCTATGTATCATTAAATTGCTTTAATAATTTCTGAGGTTCAAGATGACAAGAATATTAAAACATTTAAAAGTAAAAATAAGAATTTAAAATAAATTCAGAAATAGTTCATAATTAAAATCTGAAAATTGCACGATTTAATAAAAAACATAAATAATAATGCTTATAATATTCGCTTTTAAATACTTGCGAATTTAATTACTAGATGGCAGCACATCACATCGCAAACTATGAATTTGCTTTGCAATCTGAAATGTATGAAAAGTGAAAATAAATATAATTCCGTATACTGTCAATTCTTTCGATAATATTCAGCGGAATATATATAATTATGGATGACATTAATGAGAACAACAATTTTTTAAATAGTAAATAAAACAATTTTAATAGTTTTAATAATTAATTATTGTGGCGATCATATTCATTTACTGATAAATTCAGTTAAACAGTTGCAAATGAAATATTTTTTAGCTGCACAACCACTATCAGAATTCAAGTTATTAATCCAGCAACTTTGTTTAATTTTAAAATCAATTGCAAAATCTTGACATGCATACAAAAAAAAAGAAAACAAAAACACTCACTGACTTTATGTATACATATATATATATATATATATATATATATATATATGTGTGTGTGTGTGTGTGTGTGTGTGTGTGTGTGTGTGTGTGTGTACGAATCTGAATAGATGTACATATTTGAATTGATGTATTAACACCTTATTTGCAGATTGTAAAAATGACACTTATAGTCATTCATTCAAATTTGAATTTACAATGCATATATTTCTAACAATAAAATTTCATGGTATACCAGAAAGAGGATTCGACAAAAATAATAAACTATTTTTAAAACCAAAGGTAATTTTTATGTCTTTTCATACTAAAATACAAAAATTTGTCAATAAAATTTGTCTATTGCTTTTAGGTGATGGAAAAAAAATATTGCAAAATATATATAATAGCACAACACGTTTTCTTGTCAAATAATTTCATAGTTTTTATATCAAGCTAAAAAAATTTTAATTCATTCAGAGTAGAGAGATTCAAAAGTTATATACGTTAATTGAAAAAAAAACGGTGTACACTCATTTTAAGTTGTATCCTTTAATAAGTTGTATATTTTATCAGTGAGCTTCTGTTGGAAACTATTCAATTTTACAAATGAATTTGTCATCGCACGAAAAATATGAAACTTACAGTAGGTTTCTAATCAAGTACACAAAACAATTCTGACATTCCATTACCAATAATCGATATATTTCTATTTATAAGCCATATATCCTTTAAATATCCTCAGAAGAAAAATTCGCTTGTAGGGATGTGTCATGAAACCTGAATGAATAAAAATAAGGCCACAAAATATATATCCTTGTAAATAACCAACTTAAACGATGAAAGAGATATTCAAATCAGAAACAGGAATTATCAGCAAATTAATAAAGCGAAGACGAAATTCATAAAATAAAAGCTAATAAGCCAAAAAAGGAAATAGCTTAGGTATGCTTTTAATTTCATTAATTTATGAATAATTCATGAATTAAGGAAATAGCTTAGGTATGCTTTTAATTTCATTAATTTATGAATAATTCATGAATCAGTTGACATTATAGCCAAATATACATTATAGTCGTATGCACCTATTCCGTTTTTACAAATAAATAAAAAAAAATCATTATATGGGTTGAAATGCAAAATATAGTAACTTCATAACATGCTTTCATTTGATATAAAAGGTATGTTCTTGAACGAAGATTCTAGTTAAAAATCGAATAAGTCCTAAATAACATCTTGACTGATTGAATTGCTTGCCAAGAGAAAGCGAACCAGGTGACCAAATAGATAATAATCTGTAGAAAGTAATTCAAATACACACACTTTCAAAAGTTAAGAACGAAGGTGTAAAATGCAAAAATATCAACAAATACTGCTTGGATTGACACAAAATTCGGCAGGAAAGTAGTATATATATTTAGGGATAACATAAAATCAATAATTATATACAGAAATGAAAACAAAATAAAATTCTTGCAAGTTATCAGATAATGACACATTGGAGATTTAAACAGAATTATGTGTAAGGTGAAAATAAGCAGCATAAAATGAAAAAAGGACATTAATAGGGTATGTGATCCCCCACTCATCTGTATATAAAGTTTACACCTTGTGACTATGCTTTCAATTAGGTGGTCAACCACCGCAGAATTAATCAACAGCCATTCTTCTTGTAAAGAATCGGATCAATAAGAGAGGATGGAGGTGGAAAACGTACAGATACAGCACGGCGAGTGCATCCCAAAGATTTTCAATGGGATTAAGGTCAGGCGAATATGCTGGCCCCGCCATACGCGCAATTCCTTCACTCTCCAGGTAGTCATCGACAATATCAGCTGTATGGGGATATGCGTTATTGTCCATTAAAACAAAAATAGAGCAATCTGCTGCAGCGTACAATCTCACAATGAGTTCTAAGACTTCATCTCGATACCGGACAGCCGCCACAGAACCCCGTTTAAAGGCGTGCAGGTTGGTGCGGTATCCTAATGAAATCCCTGCCCACACCATATTACTTCCGCCTCTGAATGCGTGATTTTCGGTGATGTTTTAAGGCTGATTGCTCGTTCCTTGTTCACGCCATATTCTTATACGCTTGTCATCTGGCTCCAGAGCAAATCTTGAAAGACAAAATCCAATTGACATGTTCCCGGTACCACTTTAATTGTGCCCCTTTTGATTGGACGGATAGACAAACACAAACTCGAGGTACCCGGGCGTACAGTCCACTCATATGTAATTTTCGGCGTACAATAGCTTCAGATATCACCTTACCAATGGACTCTGTAACCATAGATGTCACACGTGTGGAGGTCACTCTGTGATTTCGCTTGGCTAAAATCACAATATTTCGATGTTCCGCGGGGTTTGTAACCCTTGGACGACCAGCTATAAGCCTTCGAGCAACTGTTTGTGTAGTTTGGAATTATTTCCATAAATGTGAAATTACAGAAGGTTGAACGCCGAAGAAAAGGGCAACACCTGAGATCGACTGTTCTGCTTCAATGCATCCCACAGCACGCTAGCGCTCATGATCTTCCATTCGTCTTCTGGAAGTCATAGAAACACGTATGTCTTGAAAACGAATTGTACGAAAGTTTTAAACACCTTCTATTAGTACTTACCAATAACTTCTTTAACCCTTCATAAAGCTAGTATCTTATAAGACTGCCTTTTTTGCATATTTCTTGATAAGTAAGTGCGATCGGTTGTTTCCTAACATATTTGCATACTTCCATCTACCTCTGCAGGGATTTGCATCCTCTTCAATTCTGATTGGGTTCTGAAAATTAGCATTTTCCTCATCGTGCTTTACTTTTGGAAGTGAGTGTAAATTGAGATATTTATAACCAGTGGCATTCGAATTCAGAACTCAGGGTAAGTGAACCTGCCCCCTAATTGAAACGGTATTTTTCTGCTTATAATCATATAATCATATTCAAGAAATTATTCAATTTGGCGACAATAGTTTTAGCGTTTGCTAACATAAACGAATGTAATTTTAATGATAGGAAGAAAATATTTTAGTTTGTTTTATTCTAGACTATCTTTAACTATTCTTTCGAGGGTGTTCGTTATAATATGCATGCTGTTATAGAATGGGCATTTTCTAAACTCTTTGTATTCCTAAGATATTAAAAGAATTTTTTTCTTCTTTATTGACTTCAAATATTTAATTTTTTTTTCAGATAATCATCATGAGAAAATAATATTATGTAGATTTTATTCCTCTATTCTTTTTAACTTTAAACTTTTCATGTATATTATAAAATATTTGTAGATGATAAGCATCAGGCGAATATAGCCTCGTCTTTTTCATCAGCTAAAAATGGCAACAAGTATTTAGTTATCATTGAATAACAATAATAGAAGAAAACTGAGTCGAACTCCAGCTGGTATGAAATAAGCTGCTAAAATTCTATATTCCCTACTTTAATATGAATTGTGTTCAGAGCCCTTGTTTTTAATATATTGTAACTGTTCTTTTGTAATCCGTTCTTGGGTGAATGTTATAATAAATAATTTTCAGAGTAATCCGGCATTGCTTTCTTCTAAGAACGGTTACAAATCTCTTTTAATCAACACATTTCATTAGTCAACGGGACTGTGGGCTTAAAGGGATGTTCTGAATTCTGCTTTTGGTCCTATCATTTTTCATTATGAGGAGGTTATAAAAATGATTTTTGAACTATCGTACTATACTCCAAACTTAGAAACTATCTCCTATTCGTAATTTTTAACCAATTTTATTTCGAATCCCTGTTGTAAAATATAAAGGGATTGCATATTTTGTTGCATATAGATATTTTATCAATTTCTTTTTAAATGCTAAGAAAATAATCTGTTTAGAAACTTGAATACGTGCAGAAATAAATAGATGACAGTGAAATGTGCTTGAAAATACATTCCAAACAAATGTAGAATTAAAGAATTTGATGAAAAAAAAATTAGAGGAGCAACAAAATTACAACCAAGAAGGTAGTTGAGCTGATTTATTTTCTAAAGTGCACTGTAACTAGAGAATAGAGAAAATCCAGCTTCCAATAGATAATAAGAGCAATAGAGAAAATCCAGCTTTCAATAGATATGATATCGCAAAGTAAATGCAAACCCTAACTGTGGCTTTTCAGTTAGAATGGAATGCTCATATTTCTATAAATATTCCAAATTCCTATATTTAATCCAAACCAACTAAACGCACTGAAGAAATATTAACGAGTTTTGCTTTTAGGCTCTTAACACTTGACAGCTCAATAAGATTTTCTTAATGTTGTGAAGCAAGTTCTTTAAGAGCATGAAATGCGTCATGGATTTATGTAGGTTTTAAATTTGGTATTCAAAGAAGAACTTTGTGAACGTTTTTTTTAGGTGTGAAATGCGTCAACATATAACACTTGAAATCTTATCATTATTAATCACCATATACTACAACAACGCATAAAAAAATTTTTGCTTTCATTATTATTCATATTTCTTTTTCATATCTCTAGTTTTTCTTGAATGTTAAAATCATTTCTTTAAGTTTCAATATATGATGAACATTACAGCCATGAACATAAATGCTTAATGAATTTGATGTTTCAAAAATGCTACACAATATGTCGCATGTTCAGCAGGAAATCTGGATCTGTTGGCATTCACATAATCATTTCCTTTTAAAAAACTTTAAATTCCCTGTATGTGTTACAAAAATTTAAATAATATATTGAAAGCCAACAGAAATTGTTATACTATATGAGTGTACCCGCCACCAAATCTTTGCTGAAGTTTTTGAAAGATCTGGTTTGTAGAGGCTTATTTTTTATATGCAGCTTTACCACATTTATTACATGTCCTCTGATGAAATTTATTGGAAAATTTGGAGATTTCAATGCAAATAAAGTGGGAATCTGGAAATGGGTCCACAAATAATCATTGATTTTATGAGGAATCAGTACTTGTGATACATTGTAATGAATATTCCACAAGCAGTATACATATCTCGATGCCCTTTGTCTAATGCAAACCAGTTTTTTCATAAATTTGTTAGAAATGTGAAATGTAATTACAGCATTTGCCTTTTCAATAATGTTCTTATAAATATAATGCGTAAAAGATAGTATAATGATAAATGAAGCATGCATTAGTTAAGATATATATATATATATATATATTGCTGATAGTAATTTCGGTCAATAACAGATTTTCCAAACTTAATAAAAGATTAAACAGGAAACCACTTCGTTGCATTCCTGATACCTCTGCATGGGTCCCCAGTGTCCCACAGCACATACTTTGAGAACTACAGCATTAGAAATAACAAACCGTTCTCTCTCAGAAGATATTTAAGTTTTTTTATAATTTAAACTCTTTTGACTTTTTTTTTCGAATGTTTGCTAACAATCTGCTCCTCTTTACCCAAAAATTAATAATTTGAATATTTTCTCTGCTTTATATTATTTTTAAATTTTATTCGTTAAAATTCAGCTCATATAGTTTAATATTTTAACTACTTATATATATATATATATATATACATATATATATATATTTGTGTGTGTGTGTGTATACTTTATTTAAATTTAAATAATAAAATTCAATTTTAAATAATTATTTAATGTCTCATTTAATTTTTTTCTTTTAATTTAAAAACCAAAAATGTGTGAATATTGGAGCTAAGGGCTATTTCATTCTGCGAATTTATTTTATATATACTAAAAATAAATATGTATTTTTTATTTTGTATTAATCTTTAACTTCATTCACTCATAAAAATAATTTATGTTACTTGATTATACATCTTATTCGAATTGTTTTTATTTAAGGAGTTATTAATTAACAACTAAATTTTTATTTTAGTATTATGAATAAAACGACAGTGACTATTTCTCTAATTGTGTAATATGTATATATTTTGTATGTATTGTGTAATATTTTATATAGAAAAGTATAAAAATTTAAAGCAGAGTAAGAAAAAATTCGTACAAAATATTTCTAAAGATATTTATGTCACGCTTGCCATATGAAATTAAGTTTTGTATGATTCATATTTTTAAGTAAATATATTTGTACATTATTCCACGATTGATAAATTTGTTAAAACATTGCCAAGTGAACAAGCATTTGTTCATTTTTGCTTAGAATTGATGGCAAAATGTGGAAAATAGCCATAAAATACGAAGATTACTATTTAAAGTTTAAAATATTTAAATGATTTTATTTTGATTCTTGTTAACTTCCTTGAAACAATAAATGAAGTACTCTCTCTTTTGTTATTTAGTAAGAAAATCATGGAAAGGCTGCTATTATATTGTTCTTTCAGTCTAGACGTTTCTTTAATACTCTTCCCCGTTCCAAAAACCCCGTCGATTTTCTTTTACAATGGATCAAGCACAGCTCTCGTCAGTTAGAAACAAAAGATGGAATACTTTGCTCACTTGAGCCGAGCCTTTGTTGCAGATTCTCATTCATTCATCAATAAGCCCAATGCCTGCCAATTGATAACATGAAGCCTATTGATTCACCTCGAGTCGGAAACCTCAATAGCCTAGTTGCATTCATTGTATTCTGTGAGAAAATAAATTAATCGCGGAAATATGCCTCAAGATGAAAATGATATCGCTTAATAAAGTGAGAAATGTTTTTAATTTTAATTTTTCTTTTAGAACAAAGAAAAGTGATTATTGGGATAGAAATACCAACAATTTAGAATGATTAAAAGAGATAACTCATCAGAACTAATTTCTTTTTATCCAATTTTCCCAACAAGTTTGTGAGTAATATCGGTAAACTTTATTTTGATTTCACCTCATAAATATATATAAAGTGGTCGTTTGGATGTTGAGTAGATTGTCAAATAAATCTGAACTGTCGTCTTAACATTTAACCACACTTTTATGAACATGAAACTAATTGTGGTAAGTTGTCGTCAGTTTTGTACATTAAACAGCCATATTTGCTTATATATATATATATATATATATATATATATATATATATATATATATATATATATATATATATATATATATATATATATATATATATATATATATATATATATATATATATTAAAAGAATTTTCTAGGGAAATTTTGAATATATATATGTATTCAAAATTTCCATCGAAAATTCTTTTAATTAAATTTTAATTCTAATTATTTCTATTTAATTCAAAGATTTAAAAAAATTTAAATGTGCTAAAAAGTTTACACGTTAAAACATAAGAAAGTTAAATACGTTTTTAAGCTTCAAAATTATAATTTTTAGTGAAAAAAATTATAATTTTGATATTTACAAATAAAATTTTAATTCCTAACATTTCAAGATAGTAAATTTTCCCACCAATTTAAGTATATATATTTTTTTATAGTTTTTAAGATTAAAAGATAAAAATTGTAATGATACTGATTTGCGTAAAACAAATTTTTTAAAAATGATTTAATTTGATTTGAACTGTCATTGAATATTTTGTAATATCTGAATTGCATTTTAATCTTGTGAAATTTATGTTCGAATAAATGGCAATATTGAAAGATTTTTGTTCTTTTTTTCTTAAGTTTTTTTAATTTTATAGCCATTAATTTGATAAAATATATTTCATTAAATGCCTTAAAAATAACTATGGATCAGTTAAGATTTGTTTTTTATTTCGATAGTGTTTCTGTTGAAATTTTATGTATTTTTAAACTTTCTATTTGCTGTTTGCTCAGCAAATTCTTCTCCAAATGAACCATTTATGGATTAACACACACAAGTCCCTTATTTTTTTATATCTGTATCCATAATAGGGCTGGAATGTTTCCCTTTAAGCCATAAATTAACTTCCATGATCAAAAAGTGGTCCTTGAGTTAAAATGTTTCCCTCTCACTCTTATATATATATAATATATATATATATTACTATTCATAATAGAAATGTTTCCTTTTAAATGGTTAAATATGGTGTGAATGGTATTCTCTGCGGTTTTAAATCAAACTCTCGATGTTGGCTAAAAACAAATATGAAGAAGTACTTATATTCTATTTTGTTTTAATTTTTTTCCATGTTTTCTGAAAATAGCAAGATTTGTTTCTAATTAGTATTATAGATTACCATTCTTTTTTTCTCATATGTAATAATTTATTTATGATTTATTAATTTTTGGATAGTTTGCAGTTATAAAATTTTAATCTTATTCATTGCTTATAAATTATACTTGGTAAAATAAAAAATAAAAAAATTCATTTGGTTCTTTCAAAAGGAAGAAATTGATTGCAAAGAATCAATATTATAAATTGATAAAAACGCTATATACAATTCTACATATGATTAAGATATTATTAAATGAGAATAGTTATAATATAAACCAATGATAATTTTAAAAGAGGTTAAATTTAACTTAAATTTCCATTCTTCTTCATTAAAAATTTTTTTTTTTTTTTTTTTTTTTTTTTTTTTTAGTATTAAGAAATATTTTTCTCAAAAGCCACATGACGGATGACAGTTAATTTTTACGCAATTTGTATACAAGAGAATTTTTAGAGTATACGCAATTTGTATACTGCGAAATTTAAAAGACATGTTTGAATATATATTACGAAGAAAATAAGGTTTGCTATAAAATGTAGATTTTGAAAAATATTTCTCATTACATGGTTACTGAGAGAAGAAATATATGCCGTGTGCATGAAACAATGTTAATTTTATTCACCTGAAAATTTTTATAGTGATATAGAATAACACAATTTTCATGGGGTAAGCAAAATGAATACAGAGAAAATGTAGGTTTTCATTTTCTTTTAAAACATAAGGACATATGGCTGCAATTAAATAATTTTATAAAATTGTTTAATAATTGATTTCCTATTTCAGTTGATTTCTTATTTAGTTTTCAGTTGATGATTATTGATTAATAAACAATTCAAAAAAGTCTCTATGTGTATTTTTTTATCATAGTTTATCGTGTATTTTACAAAGATTGACTAAAAAGAGTTTAAGTTTTATATACGATTCGAATTTTTTGGCAAATTGGTCTTGCGCGTACTGTTGTTCCTATAAACCAAGATTGGACTTCATCTAGATTTTATGTTCTCCTTAGTTTTCTTCATAGAAAAATGAATAAGGAATAAGTTATTATTTAGTTTAAGAAGTTAATGTTTTTTTTTTAAATACAAACCAGATTTTTATTTTTTGAGAAAAAGTAAATTTTGCAATCAGAAAAGATTTTTGTTTGCGAAAAATTGAGTTTAAATTATCATAAAATCTTCTGATTTAGTCTTAGTGTAGAAGTTTGATTTATACTCAAATGTAGAAGCTACCTATGTGATAGGATAAAATTTAACATTGTTACTACTTATAAAATTTCAATTCTAAGGAAATTAGGAGCAAATTCATTAAAAAAATTTCTTAAAACTGATCAGAAATCTGTTTTTAAATTATAAATCGAATCTTTGAATATATTTTCTGCATACTTTCATCTATATCTGTTTCGTCAGAAAAAAAGTAATTCCAGTAAATGAACTTTTTGGAAATTTAAATCACTAGTTGACAGGAGGAATTTCCCCATTTAAAAATACATTTTTATTACTTTCATGATAACTGACCAATTTTTGAAGGTAAGAACTTGGTCCAAATTAATTAATCAAAATAATAAATTTTTGTTGAACCTCTGAGTAAAAGAAAGCTGTCAAATAGATCTGTAAAATTATATGATTTTTTCAAGTGGAGGAATATATAAGTACCTTTTTTACTTAGGAAAAGTGTTATTTTCATAAATAAGAAGAATAAAGAAAAACGTTTCCTTATCTCTATATCTTTCATGTATTTTCGAGATAACAAGAAATTCCATGAAACACATTTTTACTCATAATCTCGATTTTAAACTTATTTATATTCCTTTTATAGTAAAAATTCCAAATGAGCCAGTTTTATTTTATTATTATGAGTATTTTCTTCAAGTTATTCACATAAAAAAATTTTCATGTTGAGTAAAAATAGCTAGAGATTTGAATATTTTTTGTATAAGCTCGTATAATTAATATTATATAAAGGTTAGCCTGACGAAAGAAAACTGTTATAAGGTATTGACACATCTATCACAGAGTATTTCTAGGAACAGTTTTCCCTTCATAGATAATAGTTCACATTTATGAATTGCAAGGAATGGAACCAGAAAACTCTACAGCATTTACTTTCATTTCTAGATGCGCGGCATTCATCTTGAGTTATTTCATAATGGTTTGAACTAAACAGAATTTCCTAACCGAAAACACGCTTAGTTATGTTGAGACCATATACTCTATATAATGTCAAAAATTAATTAAAAATTTTAATTCAACATACTGGATCGTATAATTTTTAAATTAAAAAGAGAAACTGTTTTCGTACAGGAGAAAAATAAATTTAAAATATTATAATTGATAGACTTAAAAGTCCAAGAGATATTGATTTAAATACAAAGAAAAATTAATTTAGGCTTAAGAATTTCCTTAATTTATCACAGGTACTTTTTTTGAGTGCGACGGTGGCAGCATCCGGTCAGTATGGCGGAAGTGCAGATCGGAAGTATCCTGAACAAAGTGTAAGTTTATTACAGTATCAAATATTAATACATTTCTGTGGATATAATAAAAAGTATTTATTTTTATCGGCATTATTAATTTTACTTACAATCGTGTTAAATATTCTGTCTATTTAATTCTACAAATAGCTATTTTATATTGAAGGCCTTATAAATTTCTGTTTGAATCGATTCTTATCCTTATGGAATTCAAAATCTCTGGAAAACAATCATGTAAATGTTGGTGTTTAGTAAGCAAAAGCAATCATTTCTTCAATTATCCATGGATATAGTCATATTTACTTTTTTTATTATCACGAATGAGAACTCAACTTTAACAGGAAGCAGATTTAAAATATATATTTGCAGAAAAAAGTTTTATGATATAATGCTGTTAAATACATATATACTCACTATTTCTGAATATGAATTTTTACTAAAAGCATGTTTATCTAGGAACATTTTCTCGGTGTAATGCATTTTTATGTTTTGCAGATTCTGCCCAAACCTTATTCTTTCAACTACCAAATTACTGACGACTATGGCAACACTCAGTTCCGCCGGGAACGGGGGGACGAGAGCGGCGCCGTGATGGGCAGTTACGGTTATAAGAATGTGAACGGCCTGTACCGTTCTGTAGAATACATCGCCGATTCTGCGGGATTTAAAGCTCAAATCAAGTCCAATGAGCCTGGAGTAGGACTAAAAGGTTCGGCTGATGTGCAGCTGGATTCAGAACCATCTCCACCAGGACTGCAGGATATGCACAGCGCCAGGACTGTGCCAGATATTCCAGTTCCACCTGTTGTAAGTTATGCTGGAAAGAAAGGTCGATAATGATTGTATATTTTTATTAAAAATAAATGATTTCATAATAAAGTTATTTTTTTATCGGAACTTTGAATCAATACTTGATAATGCAGAAAAAATATAATCCTTAACTATAAGGTCAAGAAATTAGGCCACTTTTGTTAGCCGAAGGTGTAGCAACAAAAAATAAAATATAATTGGGCCTCTTTAGCCTGGTTAGAAAATATGACACATTCATAACATGGAAGCATCAGTTCGATTCATGGCTTAGCCAAAGGATCGTTAGCTGATCTAGGATATCAGACTAGAGTGAAGCATCACGTGGTGAAGAGTGACAGCTTAGAATGGACTAATGTGTCAAACTCACTTTATTCTCTATATCTAAACAGAAATAGCCAGCTGAGAGATATTACATCCACTAAATATAAGGAAGATTTAACATTCTTTCGCTAATATATACAGTTAGGGGATGTGGTTCCCAATTCAGATATCGATCAAATCACCATGGTTAAAAATAACTAGGCGTTTGATGTTGATGATACTTAATTCGTTAATTGACTCATATAATAAAAAATCAATCCAAATTATTTCTTTACGTAATTCCATTCTTCACAATCAACGACAGATTTGATTCCTTCGCAAAGCAATTAAGAAATTTAAATGCATTTTGTTTTCTATCACCACCGAAACTATTACTATGTGTGTTCAATAGAAAAAGTAATTTTCACGTGATGCTTTCCAAGACAAAAGGAAAATTTGATTTATGGAAGATGTTTAATATTATAAAGGGGACACAGAATGGCCCAGTAGCAGGAAAGTGTTAAAAGGAATATCACTAACTGGGTCCAATTTAAGTCATGTTACAAGTAGAGATGGATGTTCTGCTTCTGTGCCAAGCAATGTAATTCATATCAGCCTACAATTTATGAAATATTTTAAAAAGGTTTAAGTTATGAATTAAAAAGATATAAGTGATGTGTTCAAACAACTGACAGATATATCTAATTTCTTGTTTTACTGCTACATAGTATCAAATACTTTTGTTTCTTCGTAGTCCTTTCAAAAATTACATGGAAGTCCTCTTACATGTATATATATATATATATATATATATATATATATATATACATATATAAATTATGCTCTTAGTTACTCTATGTACGTATTGACGTATTGTGACTATTATGTCTTTAAAAATATTATACTTGAGAAAGTATTGAATATCTCACCGGATGTACACACTGTCGAGTTATGATTTTATAAAAATTAAGAATATTGTATTTTACAAATCATCACACTATCTGTTAACAAGTAGCATGCACACAAACAGTCAACATCAGTTTCAGAAAGAAAGTGACAATAAGAAATCTCTTATAAATTTTTAGCAAAATTAATAATATGAGAATACTTCTTTCCAGAAAAAAGATTATTTAAATTTTTATGTATTTCAGTATAGATATAATTATAAATAAACATACATGTATTTATAAATATACATGCGTGTATATAAATTCTTTTATAGATTTTCAGCAAAAATTATAAAGAACAACTAGAAAAGTGTAAACTAAAAATTACTTTTAAAATATGGCAAGTTTTAAATGAAAACAAGGTGAAAAATTTAAAAAAAGAAAAAATACAAAATACAAAAAAGCATTGAAAGAAAGAGTATATATATATATATATATATATATATATATATATATATATATATATATATATATATATATATATATATATATATAGACAATGTATTTAAATGTTATTCAAATAATAATTATACATATAATTTGAAATGTTAAATACTTTTTCGAAAGCATAAAATGCTAGGATATAATAAAAAAATGGTGCTGTAAGTAGCTCAAATTCAAAAAATTTCAAGAAAAGAATTCAGTGCTATCAAAAGACAAGAAGCCTTTATATCTTTTTTTTTTTTTTTTTGGCTAAATTATTTTGAAGTGATTTAAAATTTTGCATCAGAATGTGAAAAGGGGCGGAGAAAAGCCAGAATAGGATAAGCTTAGCAGCATTACATTCGAGAAAATAGCATCAAATTTTCCAGCTCCTTTCACAAGGTGTATGCCATTCTGCATTTTCATAACAATTCCAAATAGATGCGCCTCTCCCCAATTTCTCGAATTGAATTTTAGTCTCGCTGCTCTTGGTTAGAGTTGAATAACCTTTGTATGGCATCAAAAGGGAATCGAATTATGGATGCATACTTTCAGATCTGAAGAATGGATCTAAAAAATATTCCTGATAATTCATTCTTTAATAATTCTGCAAGTTGTAAGAAAAATAAAGGACACCTGCCCTGAAAAGAAATTTATTCCGTCGCAGAAAACATAAATAGGGAGCGATCAGGAAAAATCCAATCACTTCAAGAAAATTCGTTGGAAACCAACATTGCCTGAAAGATGGAGGCCATTAGAATGTTCTGTATTGTATGTATATTTTAATTGAATGAAAGCTTTATTAAATATTTCCCGTGTACTATGCGCGTGATCGGGATTTATGCCATTAAATACAAATAGATATATAGTATATGGAAACTTACATTATCAAAATAATTGCATATTTGTTATATTAAATGCTGTAATTGTGGGCAAAAAATAAATTCTTAACTTCTAGAGGTACTTCCTCGTGATGATTTTTCCATTGTTTGCAAGTAGAAAATTTGAAATGGGAAATTAAGAAAATATTCATAATTCAGAAACTTTTTAGTGTGTGCGTTGTGTATGGTCATATTGTTAAAAGAATCCATAAAATATAATAATATTTAGATTAACTTTTTAATAAATGCTATAATATTTAAGCAGATTTTTGTTCGAATAGTATTCAGTTTTTTATTATTTGGGTAAATCCTTCTTTTAGCTGCTTCATACGATATATTTCATTGTTTAATTGTAAGTTTGGTCATATGTTTGTTCCTGTGTATCGCGTAACATACTTTATTTGTGATTTCTCAAAAAGTTGCACATGCTTAAGGAATCTTAATACACGAAATTTAAATCTCAATAAAACATTTAAAGATAATATTTTATAAATTTCAACAGTATCTTTTTATTTATCATTTCCATTTGTATATAGCCACCCTAAGAGGTAATTAGTTAATGCCCAGGCTTTAAATTTACAAATAGGTTTGACTCCTAATTTAGTTTTTACATTTAATTTGGTTTTCAAGTGTCTGTTTTCATTGAACTTGGAATCAAGCCCCTTCCAAGTCTTGTTTACTCTACCTCATTGAGGTGAGGTGATGTTCCTGGACGGAATTTACAAAGTACGCCTTCTGGTTTCATGGAGATGGTATAGCAAAACGATACAACATCTGTGATTCTAAACAATAAGAATCAAACAGTAAAGGATGTCCTTAGACGATACAATGAAGTCTCTTTAAAAAATATTTATTTGTTTGCAGGTAGTTATTCAATTTTAAAGTTTAATCTGGATATTTTTTTAATCACCCTGTATTTAATCAATGATATTCTTATAGAAAAGTATGTACTAAGGTTTTAGCACTAATTATTAAATTTTATTTAGAGGTTGTTCAGTTCTTTCATCTTAAGTCTATATTTTTTAATTGCTATTTCTTTCTTAATGTATGCATGAAATAATTAAAAATTATAAAACTGTTTCGTAAAAAAATTTCTGCTGCAAAAGATTCTATTAAAAATGCGCTTGACATTTTTGTTATGGAAAAATAATAATAAATTTCGCTATTATTTTGTAAGTTTAACATAAATCCTTGTACTTACAAAATAGTTTCGAAGTATGATTTTACTCTCGGTATTACTTATTTTCATGAAAATTAATCTTATTAAAAATTTAAATGATATCTGAATGTTAATAATTAAACTTTTGGTTCTCAGCATTTAATATTGCTCATGCAATATTTATTAATATCAGAAAAAATGACATTTTATGTTTTATTTATTATTATCTATTATATCAATTCAAGCTGCTCTTCACACAAGAAATAATCTTTCACGGATTTTTTCTAAGATTCACACAAGAAAATAATCTCTCTATAATTATTAGTAAAAAGAATTTAACATTGCTATGAGCTGAAAATTTCACACATTTACAGTTTAATTAAAAAACAGTGTAAAAAAATTCCCTGGTAATCAGAATTGTATTTATTTTTTGTCACTGAAATTGATGTGACAATCAAATATCCTTTTTCGGATGATTTTCGTCACTTTAGAATTTATTCGAAGTCTACTGATTGGGAGTCACCATATTTTAATTTTCATCTTCTATCAATAACAAAAGATAAGTCATTAAAATTTTGCTGTTATGTCAAAATATATAGTTGAAAAAATAAAAGAATTAGAACTATTATTACCTGGGATGAATACGTGAAATCATTTAGTTACAAATTAAATGATTTCATCTCAGGAGCACGTGACCTGAGATGAATGAGTAAAATTCCTTTCTTCATTTTATTTTATTTAAAATTTTATCTAACATTTCTTTATTGTTAATGAAATTTGGGTTATTGATGATATTTTAGTGATGTCTGAAAACTGATTAGAGATTTGTCGTCGGGACGTTTTTTGCAAAATAAGATTCTAACGTCTATCTGCTATATTCTAATCATATCTTTATCTTTTCTCTTTTAACATATAATTAAAAGAGAGAAGAATTTTGCTTTCAATATAAATTTTCTCAAAAGGAAAAGCAAGAAAAATATTTACACTATTGAGTATAAAAGAGTGCAGTTTGTACTCATCTCTTTCATAAATATTAACCCATTTTAGAATCATTAGAAATTATAATACTTCGGAACAATAATTTATATTTATCGAAATAATTATAAAAAATTTTTTTCAAAAATTTTAATAGAAGTTCATGAGGAATTTCCTTCTATAGTATTACTAGCCACAAAAAATACAAGCTTTGCATTAGTTTTATACTGTAATGTTTCCTCTCTATCAAAATTAAGCTTCATTTATAGTGTTATGTTCCAAAAGTTTCATTTTTGTTCACAATACTGCTTAATAAATTATTTCAAATACTTTTTTATAATTCGAAAATTCTTCTTCAAAACAATTCTTAATATTGAAAATAATATGTGTACCTCAATTTAATCTCACAATTTGTAATGCATTTAAAATTCATCATAGGAAAATTTTCTTTCTCTTTATTTAGGTTGTTTTTTGTGTTTGGTCAGCTGTGAATGGTCAAGTCATCGTTAAGAAAACTCCGGTGAATTTTGTAAGTTCCTTTCTATGTGTGGCATTTTTAACTGTATTAGTTAAGCAAATTAAAAAAGAGTTAATTTTTCAATAATTTTTATTAGAAAAATCACTATTAACTAGTAAAAATTACTGTTTCTAGTTCTTGAATTAATATAAAAAAAATACAGCTAAAATATAAATCTTCAGCTGCTTTTCCAAATCTGCTCAATTTAAGAATTAGTAACTAATCCATAAAAAAATAACGAAGCAGAATGAGTCAAGCACTAAGAAATGTAAAATTAATGGAAAGAGTATCTTAACCAATACAAATTTAGAATTTTTTTTAATCCATATTTTCAATTACTAATTCTGATAACTCACAAAATGTTACATATAAATTTATACTTCTCTCAAGCTCAAGAAAAATAAAGTAAGAATTTTTCTAATTTTATTTAAATACAACCGACCGATGGCTGTGTAGTTAGAGTTCCCGATTCCTAAGCTGTTGGTCATGGGTTTGAATCTCTGTTGGGGCATGGATGTTCCTTTCACTCTCTCCGTGTTTCTCTGTCCTTTCTTCTAAGATGACAAATAAATGTGCCCCCATCCTATAAACGGGTTGGTGGTAGGATGACATGGGTAATGCTACTCTCCTCCGTGATTTCGCCTGCAGGTCCCACTCGTTGTGATAAATGAGTAGCGATTTCTGACCCTTTAGAAGCTAAGGGTTAATTACTTACTGCCCGCCATAGGAAACAACTTTATTTGGATACACAAAATGTTATTGTTTCCTATTCTGATTGATTTTAAATTTGGATACAATTCATAAATAAATGTGAGCAAAGGGAAACATAAAACATTTGAAATGAAGTTACTTCACACGATGTAAAGGATAACCTAAAATTTATTATTTGAGAAATGTTGAAAGTTATTTTAATTCTACTGCTTATGGTTATGCCATACTCATGAATCGCAAAAGAGTAACTACACCATGAAGGAGTAGCCAGATAATTATGCAAATTTCAGGGTAGACGCATCTTACCGAGTTATGTAAATGATGTGAAATGAGTGGCTTTTCAGCGCATGTACTGTAAGATATAAAGTGAGGAACTGGCTGAATAGGCAATATTCGCACCATTTTTGGAAGTCTTACTATCTTTAAAAGTTTGTTCTTGTTACAAAAGACGCCTGTAATTGCAGAGAATGCCCTACCATCGTAGACGGTGTAAGTTTCAGCTGACAGACGAGGTAACGAGGAGCATGGTATTCGGACTGAAAAGGGCATGTTGGTCCTTATGGCAAATCGCAGCTGTCAAACAGCCGCAGATGTCACAGCCAGTGCACTGTGGACTTGGAAGCGTCCACACTGTACCGGCTGTGGTGAAGATGGTTGGCACAATGAACTGTGGAACGTTTGTGGGGTACTGCAGCAACCAGATTAACATCAACATGCATGTCTCAACGAGTTAGACGGAAATGGTGGGGGCATCGCAAAGCATGTCACTTGAAATTCTGCAGCATGTGCAAGATACTCTGGATGCTCCCATATCGGACAGAGCAATTTTCCTTCGATTAGTTGCTAATAGCATGTGCCCATGGCGTCCGTTAAGATGACTGCCATTGACCACTTAGAATAGCCAACGTCTAGAATGGTGCCATATTAGAGGAATTTGGACGATGGAGTGGCTCAGGATCTTCTTTTCATATGAAGCACGCTTCCGCTTCTATAGTGATAGATACGCATGAGGTAGCGTCGACGTGGAAACAGGTGCAATCATGCTGCAATTGTGAATCACTCCACCAAGCAACAACTCAACATGGTTTGGAGCTCCATTGAGTACGATTCTAGGTCACCTCTTGTTCTTCGTATTCATGACACCATGACAGCCCAACGTTACGTGGATGACATGCTGCAATAAAGTAGCTGCAGATACTGACACTCCCCTACTCTCAGGAGGTACCCAATGCCCTTTATCAGCAGTATAACGCTCGAACGCACATTGTGACCATCAAGCAACATGCAATGTCAGAGTAATGGTTTTCAGTACAATCATGTGTAGAACCCATTAAAAACTTCCTTCTCATGAAATAGACGACTTTCTGCTATCAGGATACCTTAGCCTTTTCTATTTGACACACAGTTATATGAAGAATTTTTTAAATAATTCTAATCCTAAAGACCAGGAAATGTACCAAAATTTATAATTTGTAATTTTTACAATAATGTATTGCTTGGTGAATTTTTACATAAAATATTGCATTTTTTTCTGCGTTTTTTGATTAAAATTATATATTCGTGGCTAAGTGATGAGGAAATGATATTTGAATACCGATGTAAATGCATATTATATAAGATAAGCTGTGTAATGTGTGAACTGTTAAGTTTCTCTTTATTTTATTTCACATTTGGTTGTATTTGATCTTATTTAAATAGAGAACATAAAGAAATTTAGTATTTTAATAACAAAAACTTACAAATTATGGAAATAAAATCTTTATTTTATTGTTCGTTAAATATTTGTTCTGTGCTGAATTGAGAGCCGCTGCACTGCATGGAAATGGAAAGACACTTATATCATAATGTTGATCTTCGATTAACTTAAAAGAAATTTTATCTTATATTCTGAAATTTTGATTACATCATTTGTAATTAATTTATATACAATTAGCAGTGATTTAAACTCACTGTCAAGTTGCTTATGCCACACCATACACAGAACTCTGCTAGAATCAAGAACTGGGTAATAGTATTCTGTGCATTGCAGTGAGCTTTGTTGTGGTTTTTGTTTCCAATCCATACAAAAGATCTAATTTCGTGATGCAAAACAATTCTTTAAATAAAACTAACAAATCGTAAATATCGTAAAAAATGATAAATATTATTTACTTGCAATTTTACTTCCAAAACTCCATACACGTTCTCTAGTGAAAGTTCTTAAGTTTGGCCCTTTTGTGATAAGTATGTATTTTTTGCAGCATAAAATATATATATATATATATATATATATATATATATATATATATATATATATATATATATATATATATATATATATATATATATATATATATATATATATATATATATATATATATATATATATATATATATATATTGTATATTATATATTAGATATATATATATATCATTTCTTTTTTTCATTACTCTTATTTGAAGGGAATAACATTTTAATCATTGTGGTAATATAGTAATATAGTTCCAACAGGCATTATTAATCCTATTTGATTCTTGTAATACGATTTGTTTTATGAGCATTTCAGCTGAGATTTAAAGTTTAAAGTAGATTCCGTTTTCCTAACAAGTATATTCTCCCAAGAATGATTCGAACCCGAAAACTGTTGAGAAATCCTTCCTAAATCTGTAACAGTTCCATTTTCAATGTGAGTTTCATTTTGTAAATGAAATAAAATATATTAACCCATTTATAAATGGATATCGTAAATCAAAAAATCCAGACATTTCTAAATTTTTTCAAAGGTATTAAAAAATTACAATAAAATTTTGAATTAATTTTCTGTAAAGGATGCAGATTTGATTCCTAAGTAAATAAAGTTAACCAATCAACTTTAAACTGATAATACCTTCGTTTACTTAGGAAGAGAATAGCTTATTTTAAATGAGCTCATTTTTACTTACAGTTTAATAGAAATGATGATTAAATAATTTAAAACAATAGTAAAGAATATTTATTTTTTGAATTTTCAATAATAATCAATACAATAATAAAATTCAATAAAAAAAAAGGCCTTCCTCAAAAAAAAAAAAAAAAAAAAAACTGCAATTCAAACACTTGGTCTATTTGAATACCTTCATTATTAAGAGAACATTTGTATGTTAAGTGTTACGTAAGGTTTTCAATATCTCTGTGCTGCTTAGAATCGAAAAAGAGGTGCCAATTCAGTAGCTGACTTTGTTATATAACAATGGTTAAAAATTACTTGGCGATTCTATGTATTTATTGTAAGTAAAAATAGATAGCCAGAAATTAATAATTCTCTTTTCCGTGAAATGACTTCGATCAGGGAAAATTCAGGCGTCATTTAATCCCTTCAGAATATATTTTTTATTTCTTCTTTTCCAAATTTTTCATTCTTTAAATAGAGAAATGTATCTTTTAAAAAATTGACCATAACACATGTTTACATGCACTTCCAACTGAGAGGATTGGCAATAAATCAATGAAAATTTCTTCGCTGATTTGGTGTGTTAAAAAAAGGAGAGAACCTGTTGTAGTATCGATCTCGTGACTTGAACAAGATTCTAAATTACGAGTTGGAGTTAATAAGAGTTACTCCCTCAATTTATATTAGTGTAATCATAGATCTTTCAGTATTCAGTCCACATTTTCAAATGCTCTAATTGGTATTTGGTCCCCCCTTTTGTTTTTGAGTAGGAAAATATAAGAATCCAAGTATTTTCTGTTTTTGATGCATTTATTTCTTAGTACAGAAGTACTAAATTATCTTTCAAACTGAATGAAGAACTTAATGAACGACAAATTACAGTCAACGCTAATAAATTATCTTCACAAGTAAAACTTAAAAATTAGTTTTGAGGAGAATTTTAATATTAAACCTTTCTATTCAAAGATTAACATTGATTATCAAGTATACAATAAATTATTTAAATTAAAATAAATGCAATTATTAAAAATATTATAATGATATAGTTATTAATCAAACCAAAAAAGGAAATAAGTATGTATATTTGAAGTCAATGATGATTACCAGTAAAATATTTTTTCTTATGCAAATTTTTATAAACCTGCCAAAAATAAAAATTTTATTTTTAAAAATTAAAATATTATTAACAAATATAAAGAATGTTGTTATTACTTGTCAGTTTAATGAAAGACCTGAAATTTACTATAAATATAATGACTTAAGATGAAGGCTTTTATAATCGAAGTTTCGATTAATTATGGCTTTGATTCAACAGGTGTACCGACCATTTGAGTTCGCGTACCAGTCGAATGACGGCTTGGGCACTTCTCAGCACAGAGAGGAAGTAGGGGACGAAAGCGGCACCGTTAAGGGTACGTACGGATTTCTGGATCCTTTAGGCATATACAGATCAGTGGAGTACACTGCCGACGATCGTGGATTCCGTGCCACCATCAAGACGAACGAGCCGGGTACAGCAAATCAGAACTCTGCTGATACTGTGTGGATCGTGGAGCCCCCTCCCGCTTATGGAACAATTTCTCTCTCTGGTTAGTAAAATAACTTGTAGTGTTCCATTAACAATATTTAATTTAAGAGTAAATGTAAATTTTGGGTTTACACCATGGTTTTAGAATAACGAAGTTTACAAGTGTTATAATTTGCATATGCCATACATCAGTGGTGTATATGGGTATTTTAAAAATTTCCATTCTCAATACATTTTTTTCATGATGTGGGAAATACACCTAATTAAAATTATTTATTCAAAGGTACAGGAGGCTCTCCAAGAAAGGTTTCCCTTCCAGCTCAGACTTCTGTTGCCAATTTCACTCCAATAGCGAGTCCCTCGGCATTTCAAGTGAAGCCTGACTTTATTCAGTACCCTCTCTTGGCGAGGCCAGCCGTGCTGCCTTCTTACTCGAACCTCATCTCAAGCCTTTTCCCCGGGAAGATTATTCCAAGGCAAGCCAATAGCTTCACTTAATCTGCCAATTTTGAATTTGTTCCCTTTATGTAGGATATTAATGAATGCTTTTCAAATTATTGGAAAGATTGAAAAGGAAACAAATTGAGTTGATGCTAAGTATTAGAGTATAAATCAAAGTAATTAATGAGAGTTTA
The DNA here is from genome assembly GCA_030067965.1 of Latrodectus elegans. Classification (NCBI taxonomy): domain Eukaryota; kingdom Metazoa; phylum Arthropoda; class Arachnida; order Araneae; family Theridiidae; genus Latrodectus; species Latrodectus elegans. The sequence goes on from CM057810.1 coordinate 49,239,279, forward strand.
TATGGAATATTCAAATATCAAAATATTGACAAAGCATAGTAGATCTATATTTAAAATTTTTAACCAAACCATAGATTATTTATGCTACTTTAATCAATATTTTGTATTTTGTGTGTTCATTTTATTCCATAAAAATTAAATTTCTAGAGTAAAATAGATTAGATTCTAGAGTAAAGAGGATAACATGTTTAGTCAAAGGATAACTGTGATAATTATTTTCTAGCCATGTAAATACTTTTCTCCAACAAAATAATAACTCCGCAGAATTGTCATGTATTTTGAGCAAACAGTTTTCATTAATACAAACTTGAATGACGAATCCATTGTATATTTTTAATAATAAACGTTTAGTTTTATGAAACTGAATTTGTATCTCATTTTATTGCCATTATACTTCACACATTGATTGCTATTTATAGAAAAATTATTATTAAAAAACACTATAATAAATGAAACTCAATCATTTCTTCAATATTAAGTTTGTATTATATATGCATACATACATACATACATACATATATATATATATATATATATATATATATATATATATATATATATATATATATATATATATATATATATATATATATATATATATACAAATAACATCAAGTATTTTGTATAGAAGTGCGATGACTTCTTACCATGTGTAGTAAAACTGTTGAATTACTGAATATTCAAACTGGTGCGAAGTAATTTTAATACGTTACTAGATGAATTTCAACGTAAGGAAAACGGAACTATCACAAAAATCCCACATTTATTCGATGAAGATTGTATAATTGGCAAAGTTAGTTGATGGTAGGCATAAGAATTAGCATAGATTGATGTGTGGACTACTCGTTTGTTAGACTGGCAGCAAACGATATTGAATTTGGAATATTGACATATTTTTAGTTGTTCCTCATCCAAATTATAACTAATATGAACTGAGCCACCTCCCTTTCTCCGTTAACGTTCGAAAACTATATTAACTGACATTTACTTCTTTTTAATTAGGCAACGATTCGAACTTTCTTTGTTCAATCATCAAGATGAACATGTATAGGTGAATTCTAAAAGCAAATATTAACGCAATGCAAAGATTGCTTCCAATTTAAAATTAAAAAATTATATTTTAAGAAATATAATAATCAAATAATTTAAGAAAGATCCAGATATATATATACATTAAGCAATATTTTTTTTTTTAGTTGGAAAGAATTTTACGTAACAAAAGCTATAAAAACTAACTATATCATAAAAATTTTATTAGCATAGTCAACACTTTTCTATATTAAACTATTTTTAATAATTATTAGAAAGTCATTCATCAATAAATCAGCAAATAAAATTACATGGGAAAGGTCGTGTCAAACAAAGTGTGTATTTGCAAACAGAAAAATTATAAAAAAGCTATATAATTCATTCCGAAATGGAGATTTCACTTCTATTAGTCTCAATATTTCTAATCTAGGTTAGGGTGAAAAGAAAACCTTTCTTGAAATGAAAGAAACATGGCATTTTTAAGTTAGTTATTAGAATCGTTCCTTTGTTCTAAACTCTAGTGAGCTACCACAGGCATCAATGCCTACCTCATTTCACACGCGATGACGATTTGTAATTTGTTACGTAAAAAGTCAGCGCAATATAATCACGAATTTGTTGCGAAAAAAATGTGAGATTGACTTCGCCTAGATGAAATGAAGTGATCACGGAATGATATTTGGTGGGAAACTTTAATAGTGATCACATCTACCCAATTACCGTGCCAAGGCAACCTTGCCCAGAAAAAATTATTAAACAGAATGAAGTAGGGTGAGCGAAGCATGGTTTATTTGTTTATTTTTTTCGTATTACAATTGTTACTGGAAGTTGATTGTAAAAAATACAAAATTAAAATATATTCTTTGCAAACCTTTAGAAATTATTTAACTGCAGATATTTCCAATCAAATTCTATTCATTAAATTTATATAAACATTTTTTAACTTCCAATATTTGTTGATTACGTTTTCCAAAATAACCCCGGAAAATTGATATTTCATGATAAATAGCCATAACAACTTAGGCTTTATTTATAATGTTAAATCATTTTCTATTTATAAGCTCCTATTTCTCTTTCTGATGCATTATATTTTCAAATAAACATCCATGACAATTTTAAATGGGAAGAAAATATAGTAAGCTTGTGATTCTATCAAGACTCTAGAATGGTGTTGACCGTAACAGAAACAATTTAACCATGAATTCAGATTAGCGATTATTAGGATTTAAATTAGGTGCAAAATAGTCATGAATGTTTTGTTTTCTATATTGAAGTGGACACAGTACATAAATGGTGTTCATTGCAGAATAAACACAAGTGAGGAGCGAATCAAAACCTATAATAATTACGGTTTAAATTAATTCAAAATGATGCAACCACAATTTCAAAATGAAATCTAGCCTAAGGTTCATATTAGTCAGAGACTAACTCCTGATATATGTATACTATTTCATATCCTTCAGTTGTTCTCAATTCAATTATGGACAAAATATCAATAAGCAAACATAATTAGAATTTCTTTTATATTGATATATTATATAAAAATAACACTACATATTTCAGTGTAAACAAAAATTATATTCAGAAAAAATCAATACTTTTAATGAATTTCATGTCCTTCCCAAGCTTTTATTCCTTTTTTCAAATTACTTAAAAGAAACTTTAGAAATCCTATTCACAAAAGTTTTTAAATCATCTTCTTAATCTAGTTTGCAATTAAAATACAGTTTGATCCAATTGACTAGCATGAGACTAAAAAGTCTCTAAACTTTTTGAAATATTTTCAAAAACAGGCATGATTTAAAACAGATATTTTCATTATAAATTCATTTTATATTATTTTTAAGTAAACAGGGATGTGTTGCAGAAAATTTTACTGAATAGTTGGTTAAACATTGATCAGTAACTCTTATTCTGATGCGTTTAACGGCATTAGTATGACGTATTGTTAATTAAAGTTTATATATGAAAGTAAAGAGAATTTTATTGCAATTGGAAAAAAAAAAACCTAAGGACCACATGAAAATACTCATCTATAATGCCATAATATATGATTATGGCATTATAAGGTTATATAAGATATTCTCTACTTTGAAAGCCCAACAAGGTATTTAACATTAAAAAGCCTTGTTAGCGTGCTTCTTGCAAGCCAATTTAATGTTCACCACGTAAACTACGACATTTTATAGATATTGTGTCGCAAGAGAGTCACTTATTCACGTGCCTTAAGAGGGAAAAAGAGTACCTTCTGACTTTCACATTTGAACTTAATCAGTTTTAATAAAGATTATTTGAAAAAAAAAAGAAATAGGTATATTAGAATAAGGACTCTCTAAACTGCCCTTTAATCTTTAAATGCTCCTGCGTCTGCATTTCTAGCATTGTTGTCAGAGAAAAAAATGTATATTGTTCCGTCAGAAAATCACCTAGTTTTGTTATTCTTCCTCTATCCTCAAAAAAAAAAGCAAGATCTTTTATGATCCAGATGACTTTGGTAAGAAAAACATTTGATAAAAAGATTTTATCTGCTTGTTTCCAGTTAGTCATTTAATTAAAGAGAGAGAATAACAATCCTATGTATAATAACATTCTTCTCTAATTTTTTTCCTTAATATGTATATAAATAACTGTACATGTTATATTATCGAGCAAATATTAGTTTTAAGTTTTTGATATATTAGTAGAGTTAATAAAGTAAAAAAGTTCAAGCAATAAAAAATTAGTAATCGTTTCAACACTTGGATTTAATAAATAAAAATTAAGTATGTTACTGGCTACCAGTTTTTATAGACTCCAGCTGCTAAACATCTCATGAACCATAACATCATTTTAAACAAAGAGAAAGAAGTAGTCGAGACTTGAGCTGACGCTCTCCATTCTAACATTTTATGTACTCTATCTCGTTTAGTACAATGGGTTAATATTGATTCAGGTATTAAACTAGACTCGGTGGCAGCGTCTTTTCCCGCCTCACTGCCATGTATCCAAATAAAGAAAACCTATAGCAGAAATGTGCCTAAATGGACTTGTTATAGTGTAACTTTGTAATTCTGTATATATATATATCTTGTAATTCATTAACTTCACCTTTTTAATACATATTTTATCTTATTATGAATGAGCTCGAAATTTCCGTTCAAAATCTTAAGAAACTGAAAACAAAATCTAATGAATTGTAATCCAGATGCTTTTTCCGGTGTATTTTTATTTTCAAGTAGTCTACTTTCAACAGTTGAAAGTATTCTTGAAGCACAAAATAATTATAGATTTTTTTTAATTTTCTGTATTCCATTTCTTTCTGGTATTATCTTAGGGAAGTGATAAAGTCTGATTTCCGTCTCTTCATTTTAAGACAGCCTTTAAGAATGCTAGTTTTAAGCCAATGAATTCTTAATGCATTGGTTGCGTGATTTCTCCTCACAAGAACTGTGACTGTGTTGATCCATTTCATTACAGGAAGGAAACAAAAGAGTTCTATAATTAGCTTTTTTCCCTTCCTGAAAAGTTCTTTGAGAATCAATAGTGCTTGTTAGTGGACGTGACCTTCGGGAGTTGTCTGAAGAAGAAAATCTGGCTGGTAGGTGATCCACTGCATTCTAACTTTCTCTCTGCAGTTCGTAGTCTCGACGATCATTTTAAGAATGTTTATAAATGTCGGAATCCTCTTTAAATTATTGATATCTTGTGGGCTAAAAAGTACCTGCAGAATGACAAAGGAAACTTAAAAATTACTGGCGTATCTTTTCATATAAACGAAAGTAACTTTCAGTTTTCTGTAAAATAATTTACTTTAATACATTTCTGTTTTCCTATTAGAGCCATGCTAAATCTAGCAAACTGCCTCATCATTTTGAATGATGATGACTGATGAAGTCGATGCCTGAGATAGCATCTTCCTCAACAAATCAACCACATACACGAAGAAACATTAGATTCTCCAAGTATTTGACGTATACAAACATTCTCAATACCGTAGTTTCTGATTAGTCAATGACAACAGTAATTATTGCATCTAGCTCATTTTAGTTGTATTCGCTACAATCCTGAGATAAATTTAGCACTTGAATTTTTAAATTTCACCACCACACCAGAAGTAGAACTTCATACCCTACATAAAAAATACCCCCACTCAACATGATAATTTTTAGTTAGAAAGCATTGTTATATTCCTGATACGAGAAAGAGACATTTTATCACTACCGAGACCCTATGCATTTATTTTCACGGAACTTGCTACAAGTAAATATTTGCTGCGTATCATATTGTTGACTTTCCAAATACAAGACATTTTAAAAAACAAAATTTATGATCTGTGTTTGTAGTTTTACATTTCTATAATAATTGTCATAAATTAAGTGAGTGAAGCATGGTAACTATAAGTTGCTTAGTATTTTCTGATCTTCTTTCTTTGTCTGATACAGATATCTTCAAGTATTTACGGAAAGTCTTCCCGGGAAGCGAAACAAGGCGAATATTTCAATACTTTATAATATATTTTAACTATTAAGTAATCTGCAACAATACGTCAAATATTACTTTTTAAATAGAAATATACACAGATATCAAAATATTAAGATATAACACAAATTGTAACCTGTACTCTTTACTGATTAATTGTAAAATCTGTTCCTAATACCTGATAGTATCCCTAATCTAAATACATTCCCAACCGTAAAATTTTAAAATTTATTGAAATTTAGCAATAATTCAACACATTTACATATTTTAGCAATCAAGTATATAAAGTTAACCACTTATAATTACTGACGTTAAGGCTTACCCTCGGTTTAGAAGTTCCAATTGGAAGAAGCGCATTTTGTGGATTCAGTTAAAGACAGAATTGTGTGTTCTAAAGTTGATATATATTTAAAACATTTGAATAATCCCATTTCAAATATCTACTTGGTTGGATCAATATTTATTTAGTTTATTTTATATTTAGTTATATTTTTTATGAAGTTATTCGAGTATGAATAGGATCGATTCATTTATTAAAAAAATTATCAGAAAACAGGCTACAAGTAATTGGGATTAAATATTTTGTAAATATTAATTTGATTCTTTTTAGTTTCAAACTTAAGGGCTCATCAAGGTTTGGAGGTATCGATCACGCTCATTGGAATCTAAGATCATACTTTCTTTCCAATCTCACCGCTCAAAAATTAAAACTAATTAGTTTTAGTTATATCTGGATACATTTACGTTAAGTGCATACTTAAGACCATTCTGGATTTTCTCTATTGTGTGTGACACCTGAATATGGCCAGCAATCTATGAAAATACCTTCCAAGCGCAATTTGTCGTGGCTGTTAAAAATATTCTTTAAAAGATGCCAAATTTTAGGCTACCATCTACGCAGAATCAAAATTTCAAACTAAAAACACAATGAAATGAAAAATGTGTGACATGAAATAAGAAAACTCCCTTGAATAGTTCCTTGATAGTAATAAAAAACGAAATCTTTATTTTACTGAATATGATTAGTTAATTATATTAGATATTGTGTAATCTCAGTTTTTTTTTTTAATTATTTTAAAAGCGAATGAGAATGACTTACATGTGATTTGCTAATGAATGAATTATGAACAAGTATTTTTATTGAAGACTGTAAAATATAATGAAAATATAATTCCAGAAATAAAAATGACAACAAATTATTTTTTCTTAGAAAGGTAGATGAAACTAACAAATTCGTTAATTCCCCAAAGTAGAAGTAAATTATTTTTATTTTATAGGCATCAATTAATTTAATCTAAATAATTCAAATAATTAATCTAAATGAAAATATAAATAAACTATCTAAATAATAAGAAATTTAGTCTGAAGAATAAAGATTTCACAATGCTTTTTAGTAGGATTTTATAAAAGTAACCAAATCATCCTTTCTATTGGAAACAATATCGTGCTTCAAAGTCACTGAGGTTGTTCTTTTTTACTCTCCCTATTTGTGGGTGGAGTCGTCAACAACCGAAATGGGAGCTCAAGCGATTGCTCGAGAAATCGTAATAAGGAAATTGCGATTGTCGCTGAGATTGAGATCGCTGCGGGGTCCACCGTGATTAGAGCGAATTCCATTTTTAAGATAGATAGGATCGCCAACAAAACGCACCTTGTTGGCCGCGTGTGACCCTAATTGTCTGGGCAGAGGTTTAGAGAACGGGGGTGGGGGAGAAAAGCGGCTATTCTTTTGTTGTCGAGATTTCCTGACGCGCAGGAATTCCATCTCAAATCGAATGCAGTATGCTGATCAGATGGTATTTAAATAACATCGAAATGCACGTATATATATATACATATGTATATATATATATATATATATATATATATATATATATATATATATATATATATATATATATATATATATATATATATATATATATATATATATATCTCTTTATATATATATATATATATATATATATATATATATATATATATATATATATTGTGTTAATTGGCCTGGCCAAGAAAAATTCTCGTGGTATGCAAATAAATATAATTATAAAAAAGGAGAGGAGAGAGGGATCCAAATGTATTTTAAGGGTTAACGAGAGTTTAAAATTGATTTATTGTATTTCAATGGTCTTCTAATGAAGTCACTGACAAATTTAAAAAATAATAAAATATCACAAAACTGTGCAGAAATAATAAAACAGAAATATAAGGAACAACTTTTTGTTCATATTCTAAGTCGAATTATTTCATTTAAATATGTGTGTAATCATTGGTATTATAATTATATTATATGCTATTTATTTTATACAAAGAGAGGGGGGAAATATAAAGGTGTTTAAGAAGAAAATATTATTCTCTTAAAAAGAGTTTATATAAGAAATACATTAGGAGCACTAATTATATGAATCATTAAAAATACTTTTATAAAATTTGTATGATTAGGCTATTTTTAAAGTTTACGTTATTCATTTGCATTATCCATATAAAAAATTTGATCATAGATTCACATTTAAACAATACATTTCAGCGTATTTTACATGAATTTTTCACAAAACATCCTTTTAAGAATAATGTGGAACTAACTCCAAAAATAACATTTGCACTGAAAAAGAAAATATGCCGCCTGAAATTAATAGTAAATTATTAGTTTTAAACACTTTTTGTACATTTAGAAGACAATATAATAATGGACAGTTACAAATGTAAGCACATTTTACTTAAAAATATAAGTGACCGTATAAAGTGACATTTTTCTTTCATACCTCTCCTGAATAACAAATCCTTAAATTTATTTAGTATTTTTGTCAAATGGAAATATTATATTCCTTTACATCGATTTACCGTTATTCGTTGCAGAATAAGCGGACATACATTTCTCAGGGTTTTCTTTTTGTAAAATTTTGAAAAAATGTGCGTTAAAAAAAAGAGCTTGTTAGCACATTTTGTAATTTTTTTTATTTACATATGATAAAAATTAAAATCAATTCATAGAAATAAAAAGTAAAGATTTTTTATTAGCAAGAATTTCGTCGATAACAACCATTGTATTTAAGAATATAGTTTCTAAAAGATTAATCGCAAGGTAATTTCCTCAAACAATGTTTAATGGGCCTTTTCAAAATATCGATATGCGGAAATTTTTTATTGAAATCAAAGATCTTGTTTGTGAACCAAGTTCTCCCTTCTATTTAGAGTTGGTGCTGATGACTTTTGTAGTTTTACAAAACGTTTTGTTTAACAAGGATCAAAACATGATATTTTTATAACAGTGATAAAAAATGTCCATAGTGAATAAAATCAATTTATACGAAAAATACAAAAAGTGGAAGCTTAATTTTTGCCATTTGCAATGCATAAAATTAAAATGATGTGATATGAAATGATGCCATTTATATAAAAGACGAATCACGCTCGTGCTTGCAGCATCACGAAGGTCAGATTTAAGACTGGACACACCGTGGTGAGAATCTGCTGAAGTATTGCGTTATGCATAGACACAGTGGTCATGCAACTGGTATGATGGTTTGGAGTGTTAAAATTTCACTCCCTCGTCCATCTAGTATACATTGCCAGTGCACTGAATAAGCAGAGTTGCGAGTATCATAAGAAAAATCTGAAAATAGAATGGATTCTGGAAAGCTATGATAGGATAAAACCAAAATTAATATTACATGATGCTTTATCTTAAAAAACAAAATGTAATGGGAAAAAGGCGATCAATTAGCATGCATTTCAAAATAAATTGATTTTTATTTATCATTTATTAATTATATATAACAAAATAATCAAGATACAAACAAAATTTTTTTCTAATATCAGTCAATTCTCTATGATGCCATCGGGTCCCACATTTTGGAACAAACGACGTAATTGATGATATCTTAATTTTGATGTTAAAATCAAATCTGTCTTATTCATTAATTAATTCTTATCTTAATTTTATTCATTAATAATATATTATATTAATTCGGTCCTTCATGAATGTTAATGATTAAGTTAACATTTATGAAGGACCGAATTAAACCAAATGTTCACATTATGTCATTAAATGTTAGAAAGAAAAGCAATTCTGCCTACTTATGCTTCTCCAATTCTCAAAACAGTAAGCGAAATAATTTTGAATAGTGAATTTTTAACAACGTGAAACTTCAAAGAAATTGCAAAAGTTTTGATAGTTAAACTTCCTGGTAACAATGTTGATGTAAATATGTGATAATTATTGAAAATAAGCTTCATATTAATTAAATAATTTATGGACTATAATACTATTTATTTTGAATGAAAATATCTAACAGGCACAGTTGTATGACTCATCTCGATAAATATCACTGTGTTACTTCTTTTCAGTAAAAATATTAAAGATCGCAAATCTAATTGAACAGATTCAGTCTGTTGTAGATTTAAATAAAATCAATCCTCATTTTTTCAGTTTAAATTATTTTTGATTCTTGAAAATAAATACTTTCGCTCTTTCCTTGTTGGATGGAAAGTGATTAACATATTTTACGACAGTTTGATTGTAACAGCTTGATCTTCTATAATACCAATCTCGCCATTCAATTTATATGGCCACTGTTTCAATTGTTAATCTTTTTGCCTATCCGAACAATGAAGAGCGATGATTTTAGTGCAAGATAAATATCTAACCTTTTCCATTCTAGGAGATTAGAACACAAAAGCCGACACAAAAAATGATACTTTGTAACATCCTTTTGGCCCATTAAATCCCTCGCTTGGTCTCCGGTTATGCTATGCATTAAAAAAGGGCCTTCCCTTTCAAGAAGCTTTCTAATTCTTTTTAAAGAAAAATAACAACTGATTGAAAAGAACTATCATGACTATAAAATGGTAACAAATGGAATTACAAGTTTAAAATAGTATATCCTAAAAATAAAGTTACATTCATATCTCAAATTGAATTATTTTTCACGCATTTAAACCTCAACTAGAAGAATAAGAATAATATACATTTTCATAGACACTTTTCTACACAAAAGAGCTAATTCCTTTGGATCTATAGTTTAAAGAAAATGTTGAACCGCAATAAACATTCACATTCGAAAGGAATTTAGAATTCCAAGAGATAGAATTAAAATCCCAAGCGCTAAATATTTAACTATCAAACTGATGTATTTACATGTGTGTGTATTGCCTTAAAGTGGTAACAAATTTAGCTGTAAATTAACGGTGGGATATTGTATATCTAGAATAGGGGTTTCAAGTAGCTACTCGGGCGTACCACGTAAATATTAAAATAGTTGAGAGATTTGAATCAGTTTTATTTTACAGCTAAACTCTGCCTAGGAAATAATCATTATTATAGTTGAATAAATAGAGAAATTTTTGATTTAATTGATCAAAAAGAGTTGGTATTTCGCTATGTTTTGATGAAACCACTTTGACATTTCGTAAAGGACAACCTAAAAGCCTAAATCTGTGGTAAAACATTTTAATGTCCATTGTGTAAGCTACCTTCTTTGAGAACTGTTCAAACAATGGACCGCTGTCCTGTCTCAACAAAGATGGAAATTTGGAATATTTTCTAACATCCACCTCGGCAGATAATCATTCAAAAGGAAGAAATGCAGTATCAGTATCCCGTTTTTCAACAACGTATCAATTAAATCTTGTATTTTATCTGAGATAACTTAGAGAGTTCTACTACAAAGTCATGTTAACCCATAAGCCTTGGTTAAAATTGCCTACCAATCAAATATCAGTCAGTAGTAATATTTGTTCGTATCACAGTAACAAATTTCAGTGTTAAAAATCATCTTGATGTCTGCTATTTTCAAGAAATAATAAAAGAGAAAGTTATTAAAAGCAAAAACATCTTACTGGAAAGATTCATTACAACGCCACTAGTGACAGGAGAGAAGTTAAATGCGATTACTAACAAAAAAGGTAATTCCTGACTACCTCATTAAGTTTGAAGAAAACTAATAGAAGAAATACAATACCCAGAAATTTTTAGGCAATTAGCTTTTCTTGCAAACATGACAAATCACTTCAGTACCTTAAATGTATCTCTCTAAGGAAGTAAGGAATTATAAATGGAACAGAAACAAACTAAGCAGTTGTAGACATTCCCTTGAAAACAAATAATTAGCTGATTTCGCATGTACCAAATTTAAGGCAATTTGGACTAAGAGTTGGATCAATCAATGGAAGCACATATTTAAAATGATTTTGCTTCAATGAAATTTATTAAAAATCAATATAGAAATCAACTAACGACTTCGTTTCTGAACTTAAGAAGATTAAAATCAACAAAAAAGGAGTTTTCTTGTAATTTTCCAAATATTAACTCATAACTTGATATTGTTGAATGTTCTTTTTAAATTCAATATATTTTTCTTTTTCTAATAAACTGCACTTATTTTTAGTTTTAATTAATCCTAGTTCAGCTTTAATTATTGTTTAAATAATATAAGTAATTAAAATTATATGCAGTTCTAATAAATTGTTGTCATATAAATCCCTATTTAGATATTAAATTTGAACCTGTTTTGAACTTTTGGCATTGTCTCTTGTGTCGAGGTATCAAAGGCGATTGCATGTGTCGATGCTTGGTTCCGCAATGCTTCTTTCATCGAAGAATTAAAAAAAGTTGTGGGAAATTGTGGATTATTCTCCATGACGAAAAATACCAAGAACTTAATCTGAACTTGAATGAAATAATCAATTTTTGTGACATTTGTTCCTTCTTTATTTTGAATTCGTATATTTTTCAGCATATAAAACTTTCTGTGATATCTTATGCAAAGATTTTAATTTAGTTGTAATCACTTGTGTATTTACAGTCCAGGAATTGACAAATCCTTAGAACACTGGTTCTTCTTTTTTAGATGTATATTTGTTATGCAACTCCCCACCTGAAATATTTTTAAAAAATATATAACGTAATCATCAATATATCTTCAAAGAATATAGTATGATATTACAAAACCACCTCGCGCACTTTGCTTCATGGATCAACTGTACCAGATGTCCTTTGACAAGTTTTCAATTATAAATTACATCAATATTTATATATTCCCCATTTGTGTAATCTAACATAGCTTATTGAATTAACAGTCGAATGGTCTTCGGTTCAATAGTTCAGCTTTGAAACCCACATAGGGCCTGGATTTAATGGTTCGAGCTCTACTTTAAATTGTAGATGTCCATCTAATTAGCCTTTGTGTGCAACAAAGACTGTTATATATATTCCCATTTGTGTAATCTAACATAGCTCATTGAATTAACAGTCGAATGGTCTTCGGTACAATAGTTCAGCTTTGAAACCCACATAGGGCCTGGATTTAATGGTTCGAGCTCTGCTTTAAATTGTAGATGTCCATCTAATTATCCTTTGTGTGCAACAAAGACTGTTATATATATATTCCCCAATTGTGTAATCTAACATAGCTTATTGAATTAACAGTCGAATGGTCTTCGGTTCAATAGTTCAGCTTTGAAACCCACATAGGGCCTGGATTTAATGGTTCGAGATCTACTTTAAATTGTAGATATCCATCTAATTAGCCTTTGTGTGCAACAAAGACTGTTGAGCAGCAAACTAACCAAAATGTACATAGTGCTTACTTGTCCAAAGTACATAGTCAACAAATTGAAATTACTGTGACTCTGGGAAACTTCTCTAGTCTCTCAACAAAATGGCTCCCTACTTTTATTTACTATCCACATTAAAAAATTGCATTTTGACAAAAGATTTCCTCCCTTGTTCGTCTTTCTCTCTCTCTCTCTCTCTCTATCTTAAACTTTAACATCATAATAATATTCTTCTTATACAGAGAGAATTTTTGTTTACTCGATCAAAAGTTCATAACTTTAATGGTATGCAATATCTTTCTTAAACTACAGACTAAAATTATTATGCTGAATTGCCAGTAAAGCGAATCTTTTTCGATATGAAAATTTTATTGTGCATCCGTAGTTAAAATATTCTTCTTTGTCATAAAAACAGTGCTTGTTTCCCAACATCATACTTTTCCCAAATTTTTATATGTTTACTTTATTATTGTAATTTAATATTTATTAAATAATTAATAGTTTAATCGTATTTTAATTTCATCATATTAAAAAGAAGAGTTTCTGCATTAATTACTTTTTAGAATTCATTTTCACATATTGTCAGTGATAGTATTGTCATCTTAATTCTGAAGGACCAGTTTAAGAGAAATTTTTATGTTTGAGCTCTATTTAATTTTCTGCGGATTAAGATATGAAAATGTAAGTTGGTGAAATAAGGTAAGTGATGGAAAATAATAGACATTTTCTCATAAAATAATTGTGAGTTCATTCTAGTTCAATCATCAACTGCCAATCACTTTCATTTGTTCATATTAGTGACAAGTTTTGTAGAATTATCATTGGTTGTAAAAATATTAGAGAAGTTTTATTGATACTTCCAAAAATTATGGAGCAAAATTTTGCTCTCTTGCTTGATTTGTATGGCATTTCAAATGAAGTCTTTAAGGTATTCTTTAAATGTAACTCAAAAGAAGTGATGAAATGAATACAGAGAAATGTGTTCTTTACAGTAATTTTATTGGATAGTGACATTTTATTTAAGAAAATGTTTACTTTATGATTTATTATTATTTTCTTTTTATTTGTTTCCATTTTCCTTACATCTTTTATTCCCTGTATACGCACAACAAGTAAAGTAAAGATTGCATATTTATTTATAACAATTTAAATTATCGAGAATCATTGTTTAAAATTTACATTTTTAGTGAATTGAAAAATTACGAAAGTGATTACCGATTACTTTTGAAAATTTGTCAGTTTTGATTTTTTCACCAAACATGCACAAAGCTGCTGACATATTTGAAATATTATATATTCAACAAACAGTGTAATAGTTTAATAGGATTTAATTTCACATACACGTAATGTCTTTATATCATTCATTGCAATTTGAAGAAATCATTGCAATTACTGTTAGATAACTGCAGTATTTATTAATTTTTATTGAAAGGAATAATTAAATTCTTTTGAGATACAACACAAACTAAAATATTTTTATATTTTCATAAATGGCTTAATATATTTGGGATTTTCAACGTAATGAGTTTCCCAATTGGAAACAATTAAATTCTTTATAAGACTTCTCTGAATTTAATATTGTTACAAAGTGACACGAAATCTATGCTGAACACATTGTTTTGTATTTGCTTTGAAGTCTCTCTGTAACAATTATTCACAGACTGATCACATTCAGAGCAGTTTTCATCATCTGATTCAGGACCTTTCACCTAGAGTGCGCTGCGGTTCTTCTACTTCCTATTGAACGCAGCGACCCCTGACAACCTCACGTAGGAAAAGACGGTATATGCCCACAAGGTACATTCGCCAATAGAAAAAAAAATAAGCAAATGCGCTTTATGAATTCTGGTTCATGTTTTGTTCTGAGGAATGAAGATCGGTATTCCGTTTCAAATCAAAATTGCTTATCTCAGCAGTATACAAGAATTTAATGATGTGTTCTTCTATTCCTCTTTGGGGATTTTTTTAACTAACAGATCCTTCTATTCCATTTGAAATATTCGTTAAAGAAAATTTCTATGTGTTATAGTTAATGATTTCTATAGTTAATAAATATTAAAAACATTTTAATTCCTGATAAAAAGTTTCAGATAACATGTAGTTATGAATTTCAATTAAAAATAAAGCAAGATGTGATGCAATTTCTGAAAACAGATTTTATTCCGTTTTTAAATGAATATTTGGATTTCAAATACTAATGCAAGTTTAAATTGCTATCAATAAAACACTAGTAATTATAAATAAATTAATCAAATATGCAAAACAATTTCCAAATAAGAAAATAAAGAATTTTATTTTAGGTAACTTTTTAAAAAAATATATTTTCATTATTCTTTTTATCAAATTTATTGTGAAAATTTTGATGCACGAAATCTGAAGATTATTGCAGTGATTTAAATAATCATTGCAAACTCTCATTTTATGCAGTCATTACAAAAGTTTTGCATTTTAAATTTAAATTTCCCGTGAAGTAATTAATCGAACCATGATAATTATTACAAATAACAATAGTTATCATCCTCATCAATATCATATCAAATAACAATAGCTTTATTTTATAAGCAGAGACAAACAGGAGTCCATCAAAGAATAATAATTGAAGAGCTATAAATAACATTTTCTGGACATAACGTATTATTTGGGTGGATAATTCAGCCTAAAAATTTAATGTGTTTTTAGACTCTGAATGCTAGTTCATAAATATACTCTTAAAAAGTCCAAGTGTATTAAAATTATTTGGACAAAGCTTGAAGACGTGTTATTAGGAGTGAAATTAAAAAACGAAGCAGAGAGTTATTACATTTCAATTTGGAATTGTTCCAAATTGAAATGTGATAATAGTTTTAATGTAACAATTTCAACGAAAGATGAACATTGATTAAAATTCTATAGATACCTTTGGTATTAAATACAAATTCAAGTGGATAAAGGATTATGATTTATTTAAATTTCCAAAAATATTTGGTAAAGAGTATAAAATAGTTTTCATTATAGTATAAACTCAAAATAAAAAATAAAGGATTTTTTCTAATCCTTTTTTAGTTCCTATGTTTAGAATTAAAAGAGTAACTAGAAATAAGCCTTTTAATAATTTTAAGATGAATAGCACTTTACGATCAATAGCACAATTACAATCCTAATCTTCAAATCACTTGGATTTCTGCTAGAAGAAAAAGTTGACTGAAGTCAACCTATTTTATTACATTTAGGGCATGTGTCTGTGTGCATATTTTCTTGTACGGTACAAAGAAAGATTAACACAGACCATTTGGAAAATAATATTATATGGAATATTTTGCATGAAGTCTGCAAAACTGAAATTTATATTACTGTGTTTTACCATGCGATGAAAAATCCAATTCATCATACCATGGTTATAATGACTTTTATAAAAGCAATATATTCTATACAGTCTGGACAGTAAACTGAAAAGAAGAGCTGTGAACATGGTCAAAGAAAATTTTTTTTATCTTTTTCTAATTTCCCGTAGTTTCATTAGCTTTTGTAGATGATAAAGGTATTTTCAAAACATAAGAATGTAAGAAATATTTTCTTGTAGCTCATTTCATGAACCTGTTGAATAATTTTTATTTTATTTGTATATTTAAAAACACCGCAAATTCGATTCTTGCAGAAGCAACTGAAACATTTCCCCTGAGTGAATTTTCATTTTTGAGAGGGATCTGAATGCCTTGAAAATAAAAATAATGTCTAAACTTAAAGCACCATATATATCTTAAAAAATATCAGGCTTTGTATATCCTTTATATTTGGATCTGTTACATTCGACAAAAATGTTTGCCTTGAGTTTTGTGTGGGATCCAAAATGCTTGAAAACAAGAGAAATTACTTAGCGTAACGCACCATAGATATTTGAAAAGACATCATCAAGGCCTTTATATCCTTCGTGTTTGAATATATTACTTTCGGCTGTAAAATTTGCTTTAAATTTTTTGTGGTATCTGAACTGCTTGAAAATAAGAGTTATTCCTAATCTTAACGCACTATAGGCCTATGAAATCAATAATCAAGCCTGGACATAAAAATAAAGTCAATTATCAAGTCTAGACTTTTATATATTTGGTGTTTGGAACTATTCCATTCTTTTTGTTTTCTTATATAAGCAAAGCTAAAGCTCTCCTCCCCTTTTTTCAAAAAATAACCAGACTATAAAATATTTATTAAATTTAAGATACTTAGACTATACTTGAAAATCCCTACTGAAGTGTTAAAAATAATTGGGAAACGGTATTGAATATAGACGTTGCGCTTGTATATCTATTGGTGGTTAGGAATTTCCAGATTTCTTTCTCTGAGTCTTGTGAATGGGGAGCTCCAACTGAAAACAACACGTAATGAAGGATAAAATATTTTCAAATGTTGTGTTATGCGGTGTCAAACAATATTTCACTCAAGTATTGTTCAGCTTCTTTTATCTTTTGAATATTGGTAAAAAATACCAAAAGATACTGATGGACCTGTAAAGTAATTAAACGATTCCCTGGTCTTTGGAAACGGCGTGTTATTACGGGTTGCTTTTAGACTGACCAATCCAAGTTATTCATGGAAAAACGAATATATATTCTTATTTTATTGAACATATATTTTATTTAGATTATTCACTCCCTAATTCGAAGCAGGTGAGAGAGAGAGACTGTTACATTCCCGATCCAGTGAATCCCATGGTTAAATTAATACTTCATAATTTACATTATATAACTTAAAAATATTACTTGTATCCCAATTTTTATTACATTTTCTTACAAATGTCACAAATCTATTTGGATTTAAAATTAAAATAAATGTATGGAGCTCAAGGTACTCAATCAAAATTTAACTGATTATTACATAATTAGAGAAAGAATGAAGATCACCCTATGAGAAAATACAAGAGTAAAATCTCTATTCAGTGGTAATACATTTTGATCACTTATTTTAATGCAAAGTGTTTGATACTGTTAGAATAGGTACAGCTCCAAAGAAATTCTCTAATTAGAGAGCAATGTTAATCAAATAGCTTAAAACAAAATTGATGTTCAGTATTTAATTCACATAAAATGCTATTTTAATATATCTTTTATTGAATAAGGTCTTGTGGGTACTACATTTAGTAATGAGGTTTCAAAGAATTATTTTGAAATTCTTGATGTCCCAAATCTCGTAATGATTTAAATAAATATTTGTGCGAAAAAGTACCTTTTGGCTGGTTTCCCTTGAGAAAAGTTAAGTCAACTTGTTGAAGTATGTTTCTGTCAGCCTGTTTCGGCTAATAGAAATCACTAAACATTATCAAATGATCAAAGACTGTAAAGTAACGAAGCCAAACTTTAATTGGCACTCATTTCTACATATAAGTGAAAGATTATTAGATACAACACAGATTTTAATTTGCATATGTCCTTTCAGTACGACAGTTTTCTGCTAAATCAAGAATTGAACATGTTATTTCCAGGAAACATTGGAAATTCATTTCCCTACACTACAACAGCTCTACGTGATCGGAAAAGCAGAAAAAAATATTTTAATATATGAAATACAACTGGGAAGAATCCATCTTGTATTTCATCTACATTTGTTCTCATGCTTCTGTGAAAAGAAAGTATCTCAGAGTCTACGTAAATTCCCTTATATCAGATCATATACTTCCCATCTGCTGCTGCAATACATGCTTGTTGTACCGACAAACATGTACTGCAACATGCCTGTACATTTCCTGTGTTTCCTGTACCTTATCCAGTTAGCTGGAAGCAGATGAGAAGCTTCGTAATTTAGAAGTAAGCATAAAGAAGAGGATGTCCTAATACTTGACATGCCTTCGCCAGAAGTATAACTTCACTTAAAGAACATTGCGACTATTGTCTATTTAACGTGCCCCAGCAGTCTTTATTGAGTACAATGGATCTTCGGTAAAGTTTTAAATAGAATTCACTGCCCTAGCCAATCAGGCCTCCGTGGTATCTGTATGTGTTTGTACTGTGAACGGTGTCTTATTAACATATAAAGCAACTGTAAAACCCTTAGTGAAAAATTTACTTACATTTTCAACAATATATGGAGTTGGGATTTGTTTAATTTTTATGAAATAAAAGTTCATATTTTTCAAATGTTTCTCATTTGCACTAATAACACATCTCTTTAAAAAGTTTTGTCTAAAACAAGAGCTTTTTGTTTTAAAAGGAAACTTTATTTATCACTGAAATGTGATAAGTGCCTTAAAACTTTTAGTCTCTTTTACCTGAGGGACATTGTTTTGGTTGCCTTATGGTAATTAAGTCTTACACCATAGTTTTTGAAAGTGATGATAGATAGCTCAAATGACATAAATTACGGCGATATTTTGTGCAAAAAAAAAAAACATTTTAAGTGCAATTTATATTGTTATAATCATCCCACATAGAAATATTGCCTTACAATCTCAGCAATGAATGAGATACTTCTTGATTACTTACGAGAAATATCTATGGCAACCATCATAAAAATAAATAAATAAAAATGTCATCATTTATATTACACTTCAAATAAATTTACCGTATTAAATTCACTTGGTAAAAATTTAAACTTTATTTAGTTGTATTGAAATAAAGTTAATCATAATTTTTCCATTCATTTCTCGAAGTTTTCATAATGTAATATTTATTTTTCTTGGCTTGCGTGTGTAAATTTTAATGTATCATTTGGATTAAAAGCACAATCTATCGAACACTGAATATTCCCACTGACATCTGCCTTTCAATCAATTTGCAATCGCATTTTAAAGCAATCAAGAATAAGTCTCGTACAGTATTTCTTCAAGTCATGCTTTTGTATTACGTGGTATTTTGATGATTATTTTCCGGAAAACTTTTATAATCTATAGCCTAGCTTGAGTGCTACGATCCAACAAAGATTATTTGATAGTGATGGAGGGAACATAACATCAATGATTTTTTCTTGCTATTTCAAAGTAATGATACTTATCTTCAAATCAAATATCTTGTAAAAGGAACTCACTAACATTTTTCTTCTGTAATCTGAAATCAGGAGTTTGAGCAGGTGACAGTTTTTTTGTCCATATCTTAGCATGAGCACAAGACAATTAAATCCTCATTCATGATATGGCAATTTGATATCAAGATGTATAAACAATTCATTTTTTCTTCAGTAAGTGTCTCATACATTACTTTAAATTCAATCTTGTAATACTGCTTTACAAAATAGCTGACAAAAACACAGATTTGACTCCACTGATACTAAGTTTGATATGCCTCTTTTCTTCAACACTCTACAATTCTTGAATAATACATGGTTTTCCATCGATTTCTCTCTACTCAACTTATAAAAAAATATTTAGATGTTTTTAAAAGTATTATATGAATTATAAAGAGAAGATTATGTTATTTATAATATAATCACAAATATTAATATCCATTATATAGGAAATTAATATTTGATGGATACCATCTCTCGTCGATAGTTTTGGCAACGAAATGGCCAATATTTTGGAGATAGCAGCTGCTCTTGTTACTCCTGAACAAGATACGTGTGCTAATTTCAGAGATTTTCTCACGGAAAAAAATTGAATCGAGACTAGTAGTAACTTTCCTTGGAACACTTTTGATATTCTAGGAAGAGCTCTGGTAATGTTATCTTTTTCGAGGGCAACAGATGCCATCAGACATGTTTCTCGCGATTTCCCAGTGAACACTTGAAGTCCCTCTCTTTTGAGCTGGGACAGAAAGTTTTTAAGACTTTCACTAAGTTTAAATCTACTCAGGCTTCACCTGAACATATTTTAAATTGCGTGAGGTATTTCCCAAACCTGTTGATTTTTTGGTTTTTCTGGAAATTTTTGGATTTATAAAGTTGGTTTGATTTTGTTATGTAAACTAGGGATCAGAAACAACAACATATAATCAAATATATAGTTATATGTGTATGTCTTTTTTGTTCAAACGTAAGAACTAATAAATCATGAGCAGAAGAATAACTTAAGAAACCATTTTCTTCTTGAATCCTGTAGGCATTCATATTTCCATCGTTTGCAATTTTACAGTTTATTTTTTCATAATAAGTAAAGGATAATATTAAAAGCATTTTTAATGTCTTTAATAATTTATGCAAATTAAATAATAATTAATCAGAAATTGTTACTAATAAAGCATATAACATAAACTAATAAATTCTTTCAATAAAACTTTTATGCAATACTTTGCTGGAAAGTCTACTAACAGAATGCGTACATTCTTAACAATGAAAGTTATCACATTAAAATGTTAAAAGAGTTCCATTGTGTTAAAATTGTTCAAATCATTATTTTCATAATATAGATACATTAAAAGGTTTACTTTATTTATTTCGTAAACATTTTTTTGTCTAGTAAATAATGCAATAAATGTTTACTATATTAATAACTGAATATTTGTATATTGTTACGGGGGGGGGGAGAGAACAATAATGAGGAAAATTCCGCATTACGTGAGATGATTTTACTAAATACAATTTCAATTTCTTTGAGAAAGTAAAGTTAGTAAACATGCAAAGAATATTTCCATGAATATGTTTTACTTTAGTTAAAAGTTTAAAAAAATATCTATATTTCAAATTTATATTACTTTTGCATCACTTTTAAGAATATCGGAAGGAAATCACGTGAGTGATAGGCTAATAAAAGACAAATCAAACTCAAAAACAAATCTAAGTGGATTTCTGAAAAGCATATTAAAAATTACACATGCATGTTATTCAAAACATTCACTTCAATTAATGAAACGAAAACATGTATCTATAGTAAACTAACAAATAATCTATATTAATTAAAATTCAGATACATTTGAAATATATATTAATTATTTTTCAGATAGCAAAACCAGCGAAGTAGCATAATTTTAAGTTAGCAAAGTAATATATTAATATGTTAGTTAGGAAAATCGCTTAATATTATAGAATATTGTTTAAAATATAAATTTGCGTTTAAAAAATGTATTTCAAAATTGTTGACTGTAGAATGCACTTCATACACAGAAAAGATATAATTTATATTAATTATAGTTAAGACTAATATTTACACAGAGTTCTGGAAAAGATTATAGAATTATAGAACATACTGATTTATAGAAATGTACCAAAGAGCTGATTTGTTATGATTATCACTGTATATACTAATGAAAACACTATAAAAGGATTAGTTTCAATGACTGTATTAACCTTTTGGATGTATGTACACTTTTAATTTACTAAACTTCGTGCATTTGTTTATTTATTTATTTGCCAAAATTCCATATGCTTTTCTATCACATCAAGAAATACTAATTACTTTAAGTTAACTCGTTATAATGTAGGAATATATAGTTGAATGTAATATGAAATGAATATCAAAATGAAATTCTTGCTTAAATTCTTCTGCTTTATGCAATACTGCGTGTTTAACTATTCCTAGCTTATTTTAAACAAATGCTTTTAATACAAAGTTGCCAATATTCTAAAATGATTTATTTTGTTTTATTTTCACTTATACTTTTTT
The DNA here is from genome assembly GCA_030067965.1 of Latrodectus elegans. Lineage (NCBI taxonomy): Eukaryota > Metazoa > Arthropoda > Arachnida > Araneae > Theridiidae > Latrodectus > Latrodectus elegans. The sequence goes on from CM057810.1 coordinate 49,261,819, forward strand.
AACAAGCAATTAACATCTGAGAAAATTTTTATTATTTCTTTCGTAATTTTTAAAATACAAAAAACCGACATGGTTAAATTCAAAATTTTTTTATTGAATCATGTCATTGCAAAGTGCAATGCAATCTTTCCTGTCTGTTACATTAAAAATCAAAGGTTCCTGAATTTTCTTGCAGTCATTGTTCAACAATAGGAAATGGCTATTGTGCTATTGCCATCTGGGTGCACCTCTGTTTGGGTAGATGCATGCTTGGATGTTTTCCAGGTTTCCTCCTTTGCGACGCATGAATACAGCTAACCACCTATAAAAAAATTTCCCGGAAGATAATTTACATGGTGGGCATTAAAAAATTGCATACAATACCCTCAGACCGTTAAGTTGCTTACTTCATGGTATTAACAAATAAGTTTTAAACTCGCTTTTGGGATAAGTATTTCACGAGCGATGTCAAAGCATAAATTGTTAAAATTAGGTTTACCTCAACCTAGAGAAATTATTACTGCTTGGAGCAAAAGGTCTCGAATCAGTGTATAGCAATCAGATATGAATCTTACGTAACTATTTTCTTGTATGAACATCCAACGGGATAGGTGTTTGTGACACTCTCGAATTTTCTTTCAATAGGTCATGGTACTTAACTATTAAATACCTTGTCATTTTGTCCAATGTTCAAAAAATGAAATCGACCATCGAGTAAGCATCCTCTTTCACCCACTAGAATAGCGGGAAGGACAGATATTAAGCCCTGGCAGTATTTAACAAGCAGGAACCATCTCAACATAGCAATCTCTTATTGTATGAAATATGTACGGTAACATCATCTATGAATTGGGCTTTTAAATTTTCATTATCATTGAGAGTGTTTGCGGTTATTTTACCAAATATACTTCCACGGATTAGCAATGGTTGATTTTGGTATTCTGATGGCAAAGAAACATCAATTCACAACAAAACATTTTAAGATAAAAGTTTCGATGGAAGACATTTCAAAACTAATTATTTTCAGAGCTTTTCTAATGTGATTATTATTTTAATTTGTGTATATTGAATATATCAAACGCTTTTTCATCAGAATAATAAATTACTATTGTTGCAATTGACGATAAGTTTTATATGAAAGCAGTTTGTAAAATGCTTTAGTACTTTTACTGTTATTTTATAATTACTTAATTTGCTTCTATGTAATAATATGATGACTAACTTATGTTCCATTTTATTTTATTTAGGTTGCTGTTTTGGTAGCTTTAGCAGTTGCTGCTACAGCTCAGTATCATCATTATCCCGCTCATGGCTACAGCCATCATGGATACGAAGGTCCTCATGATTACGTAAGTATCATGGCTGCTATTAATAAGTTCATTAAAACCTTCCTTGTCAAATCTATTATTTTCTCAAAAAAGCGATTTCATTAACTGATAAAAGGATCTTTTATTTCGTTTAGATTTTTAAATAGATTAAAATTGGGGAAAAGAGATTGCTTTGAAAAGATAATTAACGTTACAAAAAAGTGCTTTTAGAAATCCTTTTAATTGATGGAATGGGTTACTTTGTGAAATGATAAGGAACAAAAAGACCAAATTTAGCTCTGAATAAAAACTTCGATTCATAACTAACTTATAATTAAATCGCGGAAAACATGTAAGAAATACGCATTTCGTTACAACTACCATAATTGTTCAGGGATAATTTTATTTTTTTAATGCAGAACAAACTGCTGCAATACAGGGTAGTTATAAGGTAATAACGAAAGAATCAAACAGCAGGACATCTCATAATAAAATATTATTGGATTCATTTTTTTCAACATCAAGCATTAAAATCTTCGAAAAACATTTTTAATGAAGTTTAAATTTTTTTTAATGAAGTTTGTTAATTGCTTCAGATATATACTCTTTCTCCTACATAACAGATGCATTCTCATCGTTTTCCTTAAAACAATATACATTTATTTTAAACAATTCTCTCTCTATTACTATTATTTTTTTATTATTTCTATTACATTATTCCAAAATAAAATTATAGCTAATTCTTTTTTCTTCACGATTATTCAGCATGCACCACAGCCTTATGACTACGGTTATGACGTGAAAGACGACTACGGCAACAAACAGTTCCGCAAAGAGACTGGGGATGGTAAAGGAGGTGTCAAGGGAAGTTACGGTTACGTAGATGCTCATGGCATTCATCGCCAGGTAGACTACGTCGCTGACCATCATGGATTTAGAGCACAGGTCAAAACCAACGAGCCGGGAACTGCAAACCAGGACCCAGCTGCTGTCGGCATTCATTCCGCTGCTCCCCACCATGTTCCAGCTCCCGTGCACCCAGTGTACGCAGCTCCTGTGCATCCAGTGTACGCCGGTCCTCACTCTGCACCATCTCATCATATTGCCTACCGAGTACCCAAATACTCATATTATTAAGAGCTCCATTACATAAGATATTGTGAGTATTGATGCAATAGTCTTTAGTTTCAGTCATCTCATATATCCTGGAATATTATATTTTTTTAATTATACCTTATAATTCTATCTAAATCAGACACGTCAGCTTAAAGAATACAAAATTGTGAATATGATAATACAAAAGTTTAAGACGCGAGAGATGAATTAAAAAACAGAACATGCAAAATGTGTCTAATTCATCAAGGTATTTTCTTTTTCCATTTATATTATGTTAGAGCCACACAATCAGCCATAAAAGCAATGATTTAAAATGTTTGCAAAGATTTATTCTGAGACAGTGCCTCATCTCTTTGAAAGTTATTTAAGAAAGCCAATCGATACTTCAGTGCTGTTGTCTTTCCCACTACTTTCATATCCTAGAAGGGTTATTAACATGAACCCTTTATGTACCACTGGGCGGTCCACAAGTGACTTTGACTTTCGCCTCAGGTAGTAAGCATTTGTAGTGGTTTGCAATTTACTTGTGTAATATCCGTAATATCTGAGAGGGACATAGAATTTATAAATTATATATCATCTGCTCTACTTAAATAATAATGTATCTACAACCATTTCATTTAATATTTGTACTTGCAACTAAGCCTAAGTGGACCAATAGAAAGAACTACCAATTCTTTGTTAAAGGCTCATTCTGACAAGTAATCATAAAATTAGACAAATTCCTTGAGATTTTAAGACATATAATATTAAGCACCTAAAAATAGAAGACTGATCTCATTTCGGAAAGTAGTATTTCATAATTTAGAATCCAGAACCAAGCAGAAGAATTCCAAACTTGTTCTGCCAACCCTAGGAATATTATTTCACTTTCAAAAAGATTTTACCGTCAAAATCTATTTTACGAGCCCTAACTTTAGAATTGAAACGAACGAGCTTTCGGGTGGGTTGAGATTCACTACCTTCCGTTGATGAGAACGAGGTCTTTCCAGGAAGATTACCACATTGTTGAATTGTTTTCTTATTATTATTCTTATAGCAAATTACCAATAGTGCCCCTTCAATGCGCATTAAAAATTATTACTTTAATTTGTATGAATCGAAACCTCTTAAATCGGTGTATTTATTATTTAAGATGTTTGAACTTAATCACAGATATTCTTCTTTCCAAAGTAGGACATTATACAAAACAAATAGGAAATTTCAACAAGTATCATAAGACAACAATGAGGTTGCTGTACAAATAGAGCATTTTGAAAAGCATATTCTAAAAATCCCTTTTTCTGATAACGTTTCTAAGATGCAGAATAATTTTATAATTCATTTGAGTGATTAACTTATCCTTTAAAGCAATATTCCTTTCTGTTTAAATTTATTAGATAATATTTCAGCTTTTTTATAATTTAGTCATTGTCTGTATTTCTCGGATTAAAGTATGCAGCTAATATCGATTATCATACCTTACTGATGTGGCAAGATAATTTATTAACAGTTCATAGGACACTCGCAAAAGCTACAAGAGCTCAGTAACTATTGACGGTTAAAGTTAGCAATCAATATAAATTTTCCTGAGAATAATTATCGAGATAAAAGTTTTATAGCAATTAACTGTTAGCAAGATGGCTTTTTCTCAGCCCTATTATTACAACATGGTTTTTCTTACCAAAGAAATAATTGAAACATGATTTTAGATTTTTCTAAAATTCATTCAGAGAAAATTTACTTTATCATTATACTTATAAATTTTATTTTTACGCAGTTTCATTGTTACTTTATTGAATTAAAAATGAAGAGACTAAAGAACAAACTTCAATATAATTGAGAGCAATTTTTGGTTTTTTCACAATATATTATTACTTTTAATAATAAATAAATACGTACTATTTTCTTTCAATGTGATTTTATGTAGCTTCGAAGATCAAGAAGGGGTCGGAATGAATCTCGATTCTGATTAGTATTGTTTTAAAAAAATTTCTATAACTACAGACAGCGTTGTTAAAGAATTTATATGTATATATATATATATATATATTATAATTCCTTGTTTCATTTCTTTTTTTATCTAATTGGGTAGTAAAAATTTAAAAATTATTGATAAAAGGATTCAAAATATTATGATAATGAATCGGACCATAACATCAAGCGTTTAGTGATTCTTTGCTGTTTCCTTAATCTTATGTATTGGGGATATATATATATATATATATATATATATATATATATATTATATATATATATATATATATATATATATATATATATTATATATATATAAAGCATGCAGGCAGCAAGCATATATGCTTTTCTGATGCGATCTTTTCTTCTCATCTGCAGTTGACGGCTTCATGTGGATCGTGGCATCTGCTTCTCTCTGCAACAGGTGACAGCTGGGGCACTGCCTGCTTCTTCTTCTTTTTGTACATTTACCAAACCGAAAAGCCGTGCTTCCAGCATTTTTTTTGCGGTGAACTGCCAGTTAATGTAGCATGTGTATATATATATATTGTCTGGTAAATTGACGGTTTTGTTTCATGTGAAAGGTTGTGTGTACAGTCATATTGTAAATAAACTGTTATTATTCTTCCATTGAGTCATTTATATGAGAAATGAATAAGGAAAATATAATTACGTGATGTTGTATTAAAATTTCAAAAACGTTTATGAATACATGATTCATTTTCGTTATTTCAGAGATATTTAAACGTTAAAAGCAACTCTGAATAATCATATACAGTTACCTGTGTATATGATTATTCAGATCAATGTCGTAAAATTATAATCACTGACATCCAATTTCATTTTATTAAGTTGCTGTTTATAACAAACGACAAATATCGGAACTTAGAGAAAGATCTGGGAGCTTGTGTCAATGGATACATCTATCTATCTAATTAAAAGGTAAAAATTTTAAATAAATAATATGTTTCCACTATATTCTATATAAAAAATAAATATTCTTTAACTTATAAACAAAATTCTGCTTATTCAAAAATAAAAAATATTGTAACTCTGCTGTCACTTTCTGCTCACCAGATCACATTCACGGGTTAAAGAGATTTCACACAACAGAAAACAATTACGTCCGTAGTGAGAATCGAACTCAGACACTGCTGCTGTTGAATAATATAAATGCTACAAATTTAGTTGAACACAGCTAATTAATTCATCAACCACTGATATAAAAAGAAAGAAAAATAATCTAATTTTTATGAAATTCATGAAGAAAGCCATTCACGCAAAATTTTGATGAGGGCCTTAAATATTAATGGAAAATTCGCGAAAAATTGAAAATTGCTTTCATTTATATAACCTCACATTTCAAGTTGAAAATATTATAAAATATCAATACTGTTCTAAACATTAAAGTTTAATTAAAGCTTTACAAAACAATTGGATTATATAATACTATTAAGATAAAGCTTTGGGGATGTCTATGAGTTTCTGGAATTACAGGCTAACCAGGAAGCATAAACTTTGCTCAGCCATTTTTCTTAAGAGAAATAATGACAGGGCGAAAACAATTCTATGTAATATGTATTGTTAAAATACTCATTTTTAAGATTGCAGAATTAGCATTTGGATGCTTATCTCTCTGGGCTACAATGTAAATACCTTTCCTTTATTCTTGTCTCTGTTTGGATGTTGGTAGGCATTCAAAATCCACACTTTAAGTGGCTGATCACTATTGAATAGTATGTCTTATGAAAAAATAAATAAATATAATTCTCCAACAAGAGTATCGACAATTTATCTAATTATCCTGTTTTTAAAAGAATCTCACTTTTACTCTCAAAAGTAATCTTTGGTATTTCAGATCTGTAACAAATATAAGTCACTGATAAGCAAACAATGGATTTTCTTCCGATCTCCAAGATACCCGATAATTTTATTCAAATAATTCAGTAACACAGCACCTAGTATTTTCTTGGTTTAGTTTTTTTGACTTTCAATTCTCATTTCTTTTCAAGAGTAATTAGACTAGAGTCTACAGATTAAAAACCGTTATTAAAACACTGAAAACAAGCAATCCTAAACTGGGAATCAATTCCAGGAACAGATGAACGAATAGGCAGAACTCTAAATATTCGGCTACCAGTTTGGTTAGTAATTTCTTTTGCTAGACGAACCAGTTATAAACGTACAGCATCTGCCTAGGTTTAATTCTAGTATTTGTAAGGCTATAAATATATATATATATATACATATATATATATATATATATATATATATATATATATATATATATATATATATATATATATATATATATATATATATAGGAATGTAAAAATCTGATAAATATATATATATATATATATATATATATATATATATATATATATATATATATATATACATATATATATATATTATTTATTTAACATCACTTTAATATATTCTAAGTACTCTTTAGAAAATTGAAGCAGGAATGTAAAAATCTGATAAAATATTTTTTATTTTACTTTATAAAAATTATATTTCTTCTAGCAGCATTCAGTATTTATGTATATACGTGAATACTATTCAATAAATTAATTTCACGTTACTTACATTAAATATTATTTATAAAAGAGTTGATTGTTTTACATATGTCTTGAATATTATTTAATAAATTAGTTCCAAAATATGTTTTCCTGTATTATTACAAGCATTTTAATTTATTTTTAAATTTGATATACATTATGCCGAGGAGATGGCGCCACCATCGAAACAGTAATTTTTGTTATGCTTAAAATCACTGATACGAGAAATTTCACTGTGCTTTTCTTTAAATTTATTGTGTGTGTGTGTGGTAATGTACATTATATAAAAGTAAATTGTGTGGTGATTTTAATACCAATTACTACATAAAATTTTGTTTTCAGTAATGTTATATTGATTGTCAAATAAAACAAATCAATAATTTAATCATAAATAAAAGAAAGAGGAAATTTTAATTCAAAGTAAGAATTATACCAAAATTAATCTGTCGTTTTACATAGTTATTTCGATAATTCATTTTTCTGTTTTTATTTACAATGTAACAGTATTATATGTCAATTAATTGACCGCAATCGGTGTTATCTTATTAAAATTTAGAAATAAATTTATTGCTAAATTGTCAATAAATGTTTTTAAAAAAAGTTACTTATCAAATTTTAGTAAAGCCAAAACGAACGAATCAATAAAAAGTATTTTGAACAGTAAAAGCACTTTCCATTATTGATATATATTTGAAGCACAAACATTGTAGAATAAATGTACTATATGTGTGCTTTGGAGACATAAATTATTCAGCAGTAGTTTTTAAAGTTGCAAACATTTTTGGATCATTCCGTGTATATATCTTTTTTACTAAAATAAGTTCCTAGACAAACATCTGACCTTTCTCAATTGAATTCGAATCATTTGTAGCAAGAAATAGCAAAAATAAAGAGTAATACAAAATACATAAACTTTTCCTTTTGTTAAATAGGTAAATTATGATACTGAACAAAAATTCGAATGAAATTTCCTCGAGCAATTTTAGAATTGAAGCGTTATGCTAACACTAATGAAATTTTAATAAAGAAATTTTTTTTAAAAAAAATTAATAACAGTAGTTTTATTAATTATTATTTAGCTATAATTCATATGTATTATTTTCTAAAATTTAATAATAGTTGTATACCCAATTATTTTTTCTATAAATTAATTCTTCACAGCTCCAGAGCCCATAGTATAATTTAAGATTTGATTTTGTTAACTGTTGAGAACTATTTCAATTATTTATAACATTTCAAAAAATATACACTCATTTATATATATATATATGAGGAAATATGATGACACACCATATTCCGCAACATGGTTCTTACGCGTACCATGTTGCGGCATTTACTTCTATTGTGATACAGTATAGATGTACTTAACTGGCATTTTATAATTAATCCATGCCCATGCCCATAATCTTAATACCCATGCCCATAATCTTAATTATACATAACCCATGCCCATAATCTTAATCATACATAACCCATGCCCATAATCTTAATCATACATAACCCATGCCCATAATCTTAATCATACATAACCCATGCCCATAATCTTAATCATACATAACCCATGCCCATAATCTTAATCATACATAACCCATGCCCATAATCTTAATCATACATAACCCATGCCTATAATCTTAATCATACATAACCCATGCCCATAATCTTAATCATACATAACCCATGCCCATAATCTTAATCATTTAGATTGTAAAATGCAATAAATGATCAGAAAACGATGGCTTTAAGGAATTTAAAGAAATTCTCTTCTGTCTCATTTACATTAGAAAAAAAACATAAAATTTGTTTGTGGGAAAAAATCTTGATGTGTACTGTAATAAGCAGAATATATTCATTTAATCATAGATATGAACAGAAAATATATAGCAGATACTTTATCGAATTTTTTAATGTTTAATGAAACTCCAACCGATTTTATTCTATAAATGGGTAATATAATTTAAATACATAAGGTAAAACTTCAAACTCTGCCAGTGCAAACAACAAAAATTATAAATATATATATACAAAATGAAACAATTGCATAACCGATTTATGCACTTCTTCACTGTTAACGATATCGACTATCAATTTCTTTTAAGTGATAGCAGGAGATTGAAAAGCCCGGAGAATATGCGGTATGAGGAAGAACTTCCCAGCGTAGTCTTGCAATTTTTCGACATTTTCTTGACCTCTTTTCTTTGACTGCTCCCTTTAAATTATCCGGTTGTTGACAATACTTTTCCGTTTTGAGCTTTCCGTTCACATTTTAACTCACATAATATATTGGTTCACAAATGTCCCATCATATACACAACATTCTTTTATTCAATTCAGAGTCAAATTTGTTTTTGAGTTGGAAGGGTTAGGTTTTCCGCACAATATACCCTTTTCCTTACGATGTTTCCGTAGGTAATCCACTTTTTATCCCCAGTTATCATCCGGTTCATAAAGGGATTGATTTTGCTTTAAACAAGCAGAGATAGGCATATGATGAGTCGATCATCAAAATTCTTCTGACTTGATTCATGTGGCACCCACTTTGAATATTTCCTCATCAATCCTATTTTCCGAATATGGTCTGAAATAGTTTGCTGAGCTGAATTAAGCTTTCTGTGATCTCCGATGTTGTCAATAAAAGATCTTTTCCTATATGGTTTTAAGAATATCGTCATATATCAAAGGACAGAAATTTCCAGTTGACCTAATATATGAACTTTTTTATTTCTCATCACAATAAATTTACAGTCTGGAATAAACATACAAACATTTATTTTCCTTTTTCAATCATTGAAAAATGAATTATTTATTTCCACAATCAATATTTTTTATGTAAAATTATGTTTAATAATTATAAGAAAATATACGAATAAAAGAAATCTTATATTATATATTTATTGGAATATTCGTTTTTTTTAATATTCTTTTCTTCTTTTATCTTATCATTGCTATGCATAACATGCATAATAAATAAAACTTATTAAAATTAAAAGAAATATATATATATATATATATACATGTGTGTAATATAGATGTGTATATATAACATATAATGTACATACGACTTAATTCATGAGAAAAGAATGCAATAAATATTATGACGTCATAAGTTAAATATTAAATCATTATCAAGTTACGACAAAATTTTTGCTCATAATGAAGCAAAGAATATAATTGTAAATCAAAGATAATCAATAATAAAAAACCTTATACTTGTGCCAAAAACTGTAACTGAGATCATAACTATAAAACAAAACTCCTACTAATAATATACAAATTAAAAAAAAGTAGAGACTGCGCTGTCGTAAAGGTATACAATTTCTTCACAAATTTTTCTCAGAAGTCTGTCTGGTCTTAAATTCAGTTATTTTCCCTCGGCTAAAAAAATGTTGATTTTTTTCAGTGTAAACGTCGGGCATTGTTCTCCTTATGCTGCCATCCGTTAGTTTCTTTCAGGCTGAAGCTCCCAATTATTAAGTAGCTAAGAAAGTAAAATTTTAAAATTTATAAATATTTCATTAATTACTAATTTTTATTAATTAAATATAGAAAAGAAAAGATCATAAGGCTATCAAGGCATAAATTGTGTTAAATTTCACAATTTTTTAATTCCCTTTTTCCCTAATTTTGTGGACTGGTATGTTAATTATGGAGCATTGATAAATAAAAGTACAAAAATTATACCTTTGTTATTAGATTAAATTAAGAAGAAGTCAATAAATAAAAAAATTGTCAATCATCTAAATATTTTATTTATCATTATTGACAGTGCAATTAGCTGATTACACGGTCAATAATGATAAATTTTACGTTATAATATATTTTAATCCCTTATTAAGAATTTTCATCTAATTTACTATTTTTGCTTTAATTTTTGATATAAAAAAGTTTAATGAACTCTTACAGTTGATATAGGCAAAACATTTGCTTCTTCAATTCTTTTTAAAGATCAGATCACTTGTTTTCAGTCTCTTTAAGAAGTGATATTAAATATAAGAAATATACCAACTTTATTCTTTCTACTGAAAGTTTCTTCTGTGGATTCAAAACTTTTTGCTTATGAGATGTATTTTCCTTTGCTCACATTTTCAAGGTTAAATATCTAGAAGAATGATACACTTGATTTTAGGCTTAAGATCTCACGAAATTGTCGAAAAGGGTTAGATTTCAGGAGGAGGGCGTCATTCTTGTAGTCCACAGATAGTGGATTAGAAACGGCATTTAGTCCAAGACTGACATCATTAGTACACCTGCTGAAAGCTCAGTAAAATATAACGTTCCTTTACTGGTGAATCAGGAGAGGGAGGGAGATTGCAAGCTCTGGTGTCGAAATCGTCACTTGATCTTTGTTGAAAGTGGTTGGCTGCATTCGTGTAACACAATGTTGTTTCATTTTCCGTAAAAACTATACTCTCCCATTCTCTGTCTTTATATCACTTATTCGTGACGAATAGAAAAACATTTATGTAACAAATAAGCTGACATTCTATCGTTGATAACTCTCTTCTTTCCAATGTAACATTTGAAAAACCAATTTAAATGAACTTCAGTGAACACATAAAAATAAACAAGTAAATAAATTGAAACTCAACTAAGCATCTACTGATTAATGAGATCAATTCTACATGCGTTACGTTTCTCCTTATTCTGATGAGATCCAGATAAGCGACGAAGTCAACATATGTCTTTTGTTGCCACGCCACACTAGAGGAGGGACATTAGGTTTTACGGATATTTAGTATGCATCAATTTTCTAATCGACATTATCTCCAGGTGAATCATGGAAAAATTAACACAGAATGCGATTGTTTCTGTTGCAGATTTCGCGCCACAGAAAGCAATGAATTCAATTATGAATCAAATCTATGAACCAGATATCTTGAAGAGATTGGAATGTAAAAGTTAAAACTCAAAAATTAATTTAAAAAGAAGAAAGCATTTCAACATTAAATGCATGTGATATGCATAATGTTTACATGAGGTAAATCGAAAATCTCGATATTTCGTATTAAAGACGTTTAAATTCCCAATTGCTTACTTTTTTTACGAGAAACTGGAATTTAGATTGAGATAAATGCATTATTTTAAACATTAAAATTTAGTTTATAAATAAAACAATAGCAAAATATTGTGAAATTAGTATAAAAAGTAAAGCAAAATTTATAATTTATAAATTATGAATTTCAGAAAAATTACACAGTAGAATGTGATATTCAATGTTTGAGAAATCCAATTATTCGTAAGGTTCTGGCTGCCAAATATTTGGATATGCAAGAATATGTGATGAATTGATGGGAGGAATTCATTTGCGAAAACATATCTTGATGTTAGGATATATGTTTTCACATGTTTTCTCAGTACACATAATAAACGATAGATGCGATCGATGAAACAATCGGACAATACGATAAAAATGTTTCATGTTATCATAGAATCTATAAAATGATGAACATAATATTGAAATGATATTTTAGAAGTGAAGAAAGAATTCCCCTTCATTGACTCAGGGAATATCAAATAAAAAAATAAAAGTACTTTTTATTTTCGTATTTGCTAGAACCGATTGAGTTAATTCAAATGCAGTTATTTCTACGAACTTCTGAAGCTTTTCCTCGGAGCTTTTCGAGCAGGAAAAAAATTGTCAGTAGCAGGGAAGAAGATGATTAAGGCAAGGGCATAGGGGCAGTTACTAAAGGCCTCCCACATCATAAAGCCCCCAAATTGAATAAAACGTTTATATTGTCAATAGAATATAACCGTTTGTCAAATAGAACAAAACTTTTGTGGTTGTGAAGCAGTGGGATTCCTAAAAGAAGATTTTGGTCCGTGCCCATTTAGTCTAAGATGAACCCTGGTCAGGCCTAATGCTCTTCTAAGGAAAAAAAAAAAACAGAAAATGGAGTTTCAGAATCAAAAATTATGTTCAGATGTGGAAATGGCTTAAACCCGTCTGTAGTAGACTCTTTCATTCATGTATTGCGTATTTTGTTGAGGTAATGACTTCCTCGTATGATATAACAATTTGCCGCCAAGAAAAGTGAAATGCATTCGAGTAGCAATGCGGGTCAGAGAACCTCCCCCGCCTCATGCCTCAACAACTTCGAAATCAAGATTTGTTTTCAAGTGAAAGCGAAGGCGCCGCACCATTTCAGTGAATTTTCATTCACATCACAAAATGGCATTATTCTTAAGAAAGGTTTTTTTTTTTTTTTTTTTTTTTTTTTTGAAAAATTGTTTAAGAGATTTTTTATTTAGAGAGAAATGACAAAAATGTCCTTAAATTTAAAAAAAATGCTCCAACGCTGTTATCTGGAAATTCGAGTGAAAAGGTCTTTAAAACACGTGAATAATTAGTACAAAAAAAGGGAAAGAGAGAATTAAAGCTCAAATAAATTGAATAAAAATTAGAAATATTTTAAATAAAAGTTAATATTTTTATTTCAATTTCAATTTTTTAACAATGAAATTGTTTAATAAACGTGATATTGTATAACTGAGGAAGCATAGTTGCTTAGTGAGGGAAAGCATTGCATTCCCTCAAGTGATGGCATTCATTTAATCACATCTCAGAATAATGAAACTGCTGTATTTAGAAGCATATGTCAGAAGAAATATGCAAATGGAAAAGTATTGCAATATAATCTAAACTACTTAAAATAGTGGAGTATATCTTGTGTTATGTGTATCTCATTAAAAATATTTCTAATGTAAACAAGAAAACAAATTTTCTCACTGCAGTATACACTCGAAATTTATGAATCTGTTTTAAAATACCACTCACTTACTAAAAAATTAAAATTAAAAACAGGAAAATTAATTTCTGTATTACAGAAATTGATTGATCACGTCACATTCAATATGATGTGATCAATCAATTTCCATTCTAATCAAGTTCTAGAGGAATCTTTTCTTAGATCGATTTGTTGAAAGATAATCTTCTTTGTAATATGTGAGGTAAGATGTAATGAATTCATATTAATATGTTACTTAACTTACAAAATTTAAAGTTAGCAGATTAACCAGAATGTTAGATTACTTTTCATACAAACATTGCTGAAGTTGAAAGAGGCTTTTAGCCATGAAAACAGATGGAAAGATGAGCACTACGAAGGAGAACGGAGTTATGCAATGAAGACCACTGAAGGTTCCCAATAAAAATAAAAAATATATCAGCTTCTCCGCCTAATTTTAAAGAAAGTATCTAAGATTTTTTTTTTGTTTAAATAAATGAATAAGACTAAAATAAGAGACAATGATTTTAATTTGAAGATGTGATCCTAAATTTACTTTAAGTATTATAGTAAATACTGTATTTTAATTTAATTTATATGTTATATTTTAATATATATTTTTAATAATTAAAATATATATATATATATTTTAGTTTATATATTATAATAAATACTTATTTTTTAATAGTTTCCAAGAGAAAGTGATATTAATAATATAATTAATACTTATTGAGAAGGGATCACATAACATTTGGATTATTACACCGGCTATCACCTGCACATGAACAGGAAAAGAGTCGCTGATGGTGTTAACAACATGTTCCATTTTTAATATATGCAGGGTGTCCCAAAACGACCGCATTAGCTCTTCACAGATAGATTCTTCTTTGGGATTGCAAAAAAAATGCCCACAAAGAAGCGTTCCTGTACGATCCATACTTTACGAAAAAAAATGCGAAAAACAAAGTATGATGTCACTTCCGGTGCATGTAAAAACACTTAATTGAAACAGTAGTATATGCAGCGGATATCAACGGGCATACTCCCTAACAGTTAGTGAGATATTTCCATTATATCGGCCGTACATCATGTACATGTCGTAGAAGTCACGAATGGAATACATGGCCACCATACGAAGACTACATGTAGGTGCAAGAGGCAGACTTTTAAATAATAGTTCATCGGCGGCGTGACGTCATTCCATGGCACGCGCATATTGATGCGATATGCGCGGAATGTTTTAAACATTATCGTCTGGTAAGATTTGAAAATGTTATTGTTGATATGTCCAATAAAGTTTTTTTTTTCTTGCACCGGAAGTGACGTTGAACATCGTTTTTTGTATTTTTCTCGTAAACTAGGGATCATACTATGAAGAGTTTATGCGATCGTTTTGGGACACCCTGTGCGTATATATATCTATATATATATATATATATATATATATATATATATATATATATATATATATATATATATATATATATATATTCATGTGTATGTGTGTGTGTATGTATAACACTTGCACGCACATTATATTAACTCAACGAGGCAGGCTGATCGCGAGTAACTCAAAATTCCTTTTAATTTACTAAATGAACATTCGCATCTAGTAATTCGTGTTAAAATAAAGGAATGTTTAAAGTACGGCTCTCATATTTGGAAAATGATTTCATTATTCGAGATTATGAAGATAAGAAAATCTCCAATGTTTCTTATCCTAATAATCTCTTCAAATGCATGTTTAATTTCTTTAAAATAAAATTATCGATTTATATAGTTTTTTAATAAAAAATTTTTTAATAGATAATTTTGTTTTAATTAAATATATTCTCATACAGGCAATTGAAATTTATAATTTCATTAAGAGCAGTTTATTCCAAAAATGATTCATTGTTTCCCAAGTTCTTTTATTGATTCAAATTATCACAAGAAATTACAATTATTCAGATAAAGCAAGATTTCAACATGCGTAAAAAAGAATTTTACTTAGTGAAGTTTTCTCAGTTGGTTATCTTTTCAATGAAAAATTTCTCCTTATTTTTAATATATTTAATAATAATATTCGGGAAGATTCTAAAATATATATAATTTTTCATTAAAATAAGAGCCAATTTTATTATGATTTATTTTAAAAGTGCTATTTTATGCAATACCTTACTTTTGTTTTACCTTTTAACAAATTTATAATATTCAAAGTTGCTTAAAATTTTTTTAATTTTTACAATGAAGTATAATACTTACTTCCGGTTTCTTTATATTCTTCTAGAATGTTTTCTTTCAAGCAAAAACCTTTTTTTTTTATATAAATAAAAATAAATAATTAAAAAAACAACTATCAAGAAACATTTTATGGGAACTCAAGCATATAAAAATAAAAAACGAAAACTTTCATTTATTTTGATCTACCCAAAAACAATTTTTCAGCATTAAATGCTAATAATAAAGGAAACTAAACTACAAAATTAAAGTTTAGGAAATAAAAATTATTTCCTAACATTTGATTCCTTAAATAACTTGAAGCAATAAGCAATTTGATTTTAAAGTTCCAAATGATACATGTATGTCAATGAATATTTATATTGGCAAAAAAGCAGTATTAAGTAAGCAAATATAAAAAATGTTTGATAGATAGAAAATAAAACTGAAAGCGATGATTTTTAATAAGGAACAAAAAGCACCAATAATAATAAACATTTTCAGCAGGAATTTTCTTACGACTTTTACATGGCATTAGACAAAGGGGCTGCAACGCTAAAAACACCTTTATATAAAAACGTAACTTGAGAGAAAAACACAGAGAAAGAACGTTTCGGTAAAACAACTAATTGTTCTATTAAGCTTGATATTAAAAAGGAATCTATAATGTTTCCGGATATAATCAACATTTCCAAATGACTACTAGGAAATTACGACTCGTAAACTGATATTTTAAAATAAAGTGGTCGGCTTTGATATTTTTCCTTTTTTCATTTTTATAGGATTCTTCTTTCCTAAGAAAGAAACTTAAGTGTAATTAATTTAATAAAATTAAAATTCAAAATTATTAGAATCATTTAATGCAAAATTAATTATTTTTTTCTTTATAAATTTAAAATTTTTCCAAAGTTTCAGCCCTTAAAATTTTTCTCGATTCGTATTGAACACGTACTTTATAGTAGTTACATTCTGTTAATAATAGTTAATAATAATTACATTCTGTTAATAATAGGAAGTTTTTCAAAAGGATGACCCCTAAAATATAGACTTTTATTGGTCAAACTCCCGACAGTATTCTAATATTTTTTATGTTCTCTAAGAAAAATGACAATAAGCAAGACATGGTATAACTTATATATTCATAATAATAATAATATTAATTATGAAAGGAATTTGTTAAAAATGTAACAGAAAACACACTTTACACGCATTCATTCATTTTATATGAAACAAAATTTTCTGTCGGTTATACATTTCCTATTGGTTATTAAAAATGTTAATTGTAAGGACCTCTAAAGTAAATTCTTTTAATATTTTATATTTCAGTTATGTTTTTGCAGGTCTTCATTTATAACATTTCTGTTTTATGATTTTTTTTTTATGGGAAATATTTTTTATGCAATTGTTATCACAAAATAACATTAAAATTCCTCAATTTTACATTTATACGAGGAATCATAAAATATTAGCAAAATATTGGTTGTTAAATAAAATTATTTAATTTTTTTATAATAACATCACTAGCATGTCAAATAATATTTCAAAATATTAAAATTTTCCAAAATGTTTTTCAAATAATATATATTTATATTTAGATAATGTAGGTCTTAATGACGAATGTATCACCTAAAGCTATATTAATTAAACATTAACTTTTCTTTTAAATAAACCGAATTTAGTTGATTTACCGATATTATTGTAAATTTTCATAAAGATATTTTGACTTAGGAAATTACTAGAAGAATTTTATAGACTCATGGAAAAACATTGTATTTTTGAATTCATTAAGTTGAAGGAAACTTACATCATGAGCTTATCCTATTAGAATTCTCATGAATTATCAGTTTACTGATATTTCATGGGAATATTATATCAACAGTTTAGTGAGTTCGATTTGTATTCAGATTCCATTTTACATTGCAATTCCTTGTAAAAAGTGCTTTAGAGTAAAAAATGACTATAGAGGGACAAACCATCCTACCAGTTACGTTTAAAAAGTTTTATTTTAAGGCGTGTGCAATTACTTTCGTATTCGTTGTGTACTGTAAGAGTTCATTGATACACCTTAATTAATAGTAAATAATATCTATCATAATAAATAACAGTGGATAAATAAGTGGCTTGTCTTAGGTATTATCTTAAAAACAATTCCTAATACTTTTTAATTTCGATATCATACTGTTGAAAGAATACAACACAATTTCTAAAAATTCTGTTGTTGTTACTAATGACACTTGGACAAGCCAAGCTCGCTATTCCTTGGCTATGCAAATTAAAGTCAATAGGGAGCTTCTTCCGTTTAATCAGAGCACCATGAATGTGAAAGTAAGACTTTTGCTCTTCAAATCCTCCAATAGATGGCAGTCCCAGATGATCTACTCCCTCAATTCTGGCATTGATCTGAAGGGGGAGTAAATTTCTCCAGACCATTGCACCCATGGTAACTGTTCAACGACCGACCACAAGACTTCGATTCTACAGATTTAACGAGCACGTAGATCACATGTACTCGGTGGGTCTTTGGCGGCATTGGGAATCGAACCCCACCCTTCCGGATGGAAGGCCGATCCCTTAACGGTTAAGGCTTAACCACTGGGCTACTACGGCCCTCTCTAAAAAATTTTTATAATTGATATCAACATCGGTTGATTGCTCTGGGATCATTTTTCGCACACAATGGTTCAATCAAAATTAAGAGAGAGTGAATGAGGAAAAATCATATTTTTCCTTTGAACTGTGTTTGCATAAATATATTATACAAGAATACTTTTGCATATACCTTTGTATTACACAACACTTGAAAAAGTGCTGTGTCATACAACTCTGAGTAGAAGAAACGTTTAAGCAGAAATAATTTTTCCTAAAGTTCATTGGAATAATTTGGAAAAAAAAATTATACAATTAATATATAGAAGTAACATGCATTCATCTATGTTCTATTTATGTAAACAATGGGAATGAGAATCAAAGCTATTATTATAAATAAAGACATATAAATAATGCTGACATTTGTGACAGGACTCTTGAAAATGTGTTACTTTTGACAGAAGGAGGCTAACTAAAATTTAAGCTTTCTCTCCCAAAGTACAAGAATAAAATTCTAATTTGGGTTTATAAAACAAGGTATAAATTATAAACTACGATTGTTATTCGAAGTTCTGTGTTATTCCTTGTTAAATAATAAATTTGCAAGTTTGCATTTTTAAGGGATCCGCTCGAATAAAAATCGGAACAGCGTTTTCCTGGTTATCAACGGATCTTCCTCGAGTTCAACATGAGGCCGACGGAATCCATCATTTTTATTGCTATTCTATTATTCAAGGAAAGAGTCAAAAATCACCAATTTCGTCATGGGCGGCTAGCGGAGGAGCCACTTCCTCCTGCAAGAAGCCATTTTCCGCTCTGGCTGCTACTCTTTGACTCATCGGCCGGCGTTTTTAACTGTAACCATCGCGTCTTCACAAAGGCCTTGCGTAACTTGAACCCACTTGTTTATTTACATGCAATGGCCAGAAAAAAAGGGGAAAAAGTCTAAAAAGTCTAACGAAAAATTTCGAATTTTTTTTTTATTTATTCCCTTGGTCATGGTAGTTAGTTTTATAGGGTAAAAGGAAAGCCTCATCTAATAGACCAATGTAGGGAATAAAAAATGTTTTCTCCATTTTTGCATTTCGGAGATTTCATTTAAATCGTTGTTTAAAATAGAACACTCAGAAAGTTTTTGTCTCAGAAAACGTAGAGGGTCCAATGGAAGGGATTACAGAATTTTCTTAGAACACGACTGGGAAAGAATCATGTTTTAACATTTCTGTTTGTTCCATGCAAGGATTTACAATGAATGTCTTTTGCAAGGTAAGGATTATTTTCTAATAGAGAAAGTAAACTATCCAAATATTAACTTATACTAAGTAAAAATAATATAAAATTTACGAATAAGTGAATGAAGTACAAACAGTTACTTTTTCTAAATACATTTACTAAAATTTAATATTTTCATGAAGATCTATTTATTCTCATTACTATTTAACATTAAGAAAAGGTGTGTTTTTTACAACTCCGACAGATTTCTGTTACCTGTAATTTAAGTTAGTTTTTAACAGGTATTGTGCGTTTAAGAACACAAATGTACCTATCCCATTCTATTTTATAATCAATTCTCCATATTTAGTTAGTTTACAACTTATACACTTGATTAAGTCAATTTATAGCTCATACTCCATATTAAGTTAGTTTGGTGGTGGCCATTTTTAAAACTATGAGCTGTAATGCGTTGTAATAAATTTAACAGTAAAATAAACAAAAATGATTCGTTAAAAAAGGGTGATAGTTTCAATCAACTATTTATGATTTTATGTGTCGGCCAACTTTTTGCATTTTATTTTATATCCCATAGATTATGCAATAGTAGCCTTGAATGTTACTATTGCTTAGCTCATTTGAAATATCTTGAACTGCAATAGATTCAAATCTCAAGGAACCGAGCTGATAAATGTAATGTTTCATCCCTAGTCACCATGCAGTTCAATGCCTTATGCCTTTAAATTTTACCCTAAGTGAATATGTTTGTGGTAGTTCGAAACGCGCTTCGCACTTTTAATCCCGATCAATTTAACTGTCTTGAGGAAAATATGGCCTTAAATTGACAACAAAATATAACAAATTTCAAAGGCCTTATAAAAATATTGATATAAAATGCAAAATCTGATTTAAATGAGGACTTGGCAGTACAAAATTAATTGGCAAAATATATCTCCCGGGATGAAGTAATTAACTTAATTCTCTAGTTTTGGCACAATTTCTTCATACATGAACATTTTATGGTATCATATGAATTAAAAAAAACATAATCGCGAGCAATGATGCTCTTCCGTTTATAAAAGTTTAATATGTTTATCAATGAGAAATCATTTCCGTATGAAAAATATTTCATACAATATTAATCAAATCAATGCTAAAATGCAAATCTATCATTTTTTGAATGATTTAATGTATCGAAGAAATTCCGTATATTAAAGTAATGAATACGATATATCGAGAATCCTCCCCTTTATCATATTTTGCTTCATAGAGACTCAGCTTATTGCCAATTCTTTTCAATGAAAAAAAATACTGCAATATTTTAAACAAGTGCATGGATTCCCTGATTTTAATTTTTCTTATTTGTTTTTTCTTATTTTTTCTGAACTTTTTATTCTACTTTTATTTTTAACCTTTACATAAAATATTAGAAATGCTATTTCCATATTCCTTACTCTAAAGAAGATAAACTAGAAATTTTTTTATTCATTTATTCAATATTTGGATTCTTGAATAATTTATAAATCAACTTTTAAAAAAATCAAATAAAACATACATTAAAATCATTTATTTAGTCTTAAGAAAGTTAAAATTCTAAGGTAATTCGTCAAAAAAAAATGCAATCGCGTTGCGGAACTTAAAAATAGAGATGATTCTGAGAACTTCCTCGTATCTCGAAGTTGCGAAAATTGATAATTAACATAATAATAACACAAGAATAAATATGGTCACTAAACTTTGAGGAATATGAAATAGAAAAAATAAAAGAAGTGGACTTTTTGGGCTTTCTTTGTATCCGTGTGACATTACATCAGTAACTTAACAAGTCAAAATTATATTGCAATGTTTAACACATAAAAAAAACTGATTTTGCATTTATGTATAATAAGAAGTGGATTTTGAGATCATTTCCATCTCCCACCATGAGACTCGTCGTGGCGTACAGCAAGACAGCGCTCTTCAGAGTCTAAGGTTCCAGATTCGATTTTAGCCCCTGTTGAAAAAGGGAGATGGATTTTGCGGTTTTGCCTTCTACATGAATGCTCGCCGGTGTGGGTGCTTGGGAATTTTCTATGTTTTCACCTTTTCAATACGTGAATGTGGCCCACTATTTGTGAAAAGTTCTCCCGGAATTTAATTTACGCGATGGATATTAAAATGCCATAAAACGGTCTTCGGCCGTTAGAGGTTCACAGGGCGGTGTGTCAAAGCACCCACAGTAATATATGTACATGATAAAACAGAAATTCAATGGTGGCTGTATTCAACTATATTGTATGAAATATAAAAAATGCTATGTAAATAATACTATAATAATCAAATTATATCTAGATTTTTGTATGACTAAAATTAATTTTTAGGTATACAATAAAAAAAATAAGAGTTGTGTTTTAAAATTCCACGAAAATTTCAAGAAAGAACTATTCCATAAATAGCTTTCTTTTTCTACATCCAGCAATCAATAAATTTTAGTAAAATAAGTCTTTCTCTACCAAATTTAAGTTTCAGCTGAATGATTAAATCTCTCCTTAAATTCGAGATAAGAAAAAAAATTGTGGGTTCGTTCTCATCTTGACGTGGATAAAACTTGGTAGCGTGTTGAAACTTAATTTGAACTGTATATCTCTGTTGATTTAGTTGTCGGATTCAAAAATGCACTTTATCCAGTATTTTAAATCGGTTATAAGTGATAATCAAACCACTTTATCCAGTATTTTAATGCACTATATTTGGAACTTCTCCCACAATGAAGAAGTGAATTTATTTTTAGATAATCTGACTTTGATATAAAATAAGACATAAACAACCGAAATTTTTCATTTCCTCTTATCATTTTAAATAACATTTATATTGATATTTTCTTTAATATTTTAACGTACGACTTCAAGGTAATTTGAATAAATTAGCAAAATATGAAGAAGTACAGATAAAATGGGAATAACAATTATCCTTACGATAATTACTAAACCTGATAAAGAAGAACATACGCCAATAAACACATAAAACGGTATCAGTATTTTGTATATCATAAACTTATTTCATTTGACCTCTTTGCAGAGACTAAACTTTTCCAACCATTTTCCGATTCACCCGATAAAGCAAATTAGATCATTTAATCTGAAAGTCTTATGCACAACTGATCATCTAGATTTCGAAAATGAGAAGTAAATTTATTTTATAAAAATTTGTAAAAACTGTATTTACATACACTAATATTAAATATACACACTTAAGTTTTAATTATTTGAAAAATACAATTTTATTTTGGATTACTTCTATTTTAAAGCAAATAATTTGCTTAAAAATGTTTATCTAACAACATTTAAAAACATTTATGTGTAATGTAGGATAAAAGAAAAATAATTCATATATATATATATATATATATATATATATATATATATATATATATATATATATATATATATATATATATATATATATATATATATATATGTTTATTTGTATTTATATAAATTAATAATTAAAGTCATTCTTACTCACTTCAATTTACTTTTCCTGCTGATTTCTTTTTAGCGGTTTAAAATCGGCAAAAATATGCAGTTAGGAAAATATCGCAGTAAACGCATGCAACGGTACAAATTTTTCCAGTAAATGGTATTACCAAAAAATAGGTT
Source organism: Latrodectus elegans (assembly GCA_030067965.1). Lineage (NCBI taxonomy): Eukaryota > Metazoa > Arthropoda > Arachnida > Araneae > Theridiidae > Latrodectus > Latrodectus elegans. The sequence goes on from CM057810.1 coordinate 49,285,104, forward strand.
ATATATTGATTGAAAAAATCTTAATCTTATATAAAATCTTAAAGAAGGTAAATTTCGGGGGATATTCAAGTATCTGCAAACGGTTTTCGGCTGCTGAGCTATCCATTACGTAGTGTCAAAAATATGTTTTCATTATTTCAGGTAATACTACTTTGCCTGGTGATTGTTAACTCCAGTTTCGGGCAAGAAACCAAACAGGTAAAAAACATTTTACTCTAATTTTCTGTTCATACTATTTATTCGTTCAATCTCCGTTGGTTTGAGAACACAAATTTAAAAATTTGTTTTGAATTTAAAGTTTAATAATTAATTCAACTACTTATAAAAAATTATTTCTAATAATATCTATATCTTATTTTCGAGCATATACATATTAATCGGTTTATCTTTATATTTAGAGGATAACTCTTAATGCTATTGCGATTCGGAAACTCCATGCACATTCTCCCTATCATCAAATGATACAATTTCAAACGCGCATGTCTGAGACGTATTTGACGTTATTTTATTTTATTGTTGTTTTTACTAATGACATTTGGATACTCCAAGCTCCCTATGCCTTGGTAATGCGAATTTAAGTCAATAGGGAGCGTCTTTCGTTTTAATCGAAGCACCATGAAGATAAAAGTACGTCTTTGGTGTTTTTTAAATCCTCCGACAGATGGCACCACCAGAGGATACACTTTCTCAATTTTGACATTGATCTTAAGGGAGAGGAAATTTTCTCCAGACCATTGCACTCATGGTAACTGATCAACGACCGATCACAGGACGTTCGATTCTCCACAGATTTAACGATCAGGTATATCGCATGTACTCGGTGGGTCTTTGGCGGCATTGAACTCCCATACTTCCGGATGGAACAGTGATCCCTAACCACTAGGCCAACACGACCCTTTGTTAACTACATTTTTTAAAGTTTTGTTAGCTACATTATTTTTGCTGCCTTCATTAAAATGATCCCTGTACTTTAATAGTATCGGATAAACTCCTTTGTGCACCTGTCCACTTTAACTTAAACTGATGCTATTTAAAAAAGAAATATTTGTGTGGCTTTACTAAATCCCATTTTATTTTATATTGTATACCATCAACAAGTGAGTCCGCAATTTGTTTTGTGCATCCCATAAGGTTATCTAGAATATAGTAAATAACGATATAAACTTTATAAGCGAACTAATTTTTTTAATATTAACATGTAATTTATTTTTTACTGTGGCACATTGATTACTGAATACTGTTTCATTACATCTTTCATTATTTTTTTCGAATTACTCCAAGTAGCAAAAGATTTAATTGTGGCAACTAACGCGGACTAATAATGACTGATTTTAATACAGTACATCGGGCAGACATAGGCTGTAGTAAAATATTTGATCATCTGTCTCATTATTTCTTCCAGAAATTTTTTTACTAATGAGTTAGATTCCCGCATCTCAAGAGAAATAGACCGAAAAAGTATCCAAGAACCCCCCACCCCCTCCAGAAGCCACTTATGATTCAAGATTTTAATCTAAAGAAATATTTGATTTATAATTGCTTATAATGATTTGTTTATGTTCTGAATATTATTGGTTAAACTAAATTAAAATCATGGATATGAATTAAAATTTATGTTTTTTACTCTTTTCCAGTTTTTAATTAATTTAATTTTTCTTTAAAAAATTTAAAAACAAATTTTATCTCAAATTGAATAAAATGATTACAATATTCTTACCAGCTTACGGAGAAAATTTTTTCTTCGTTTATTTATTAAATTAATATATTTTGATTTTTATTATAAAATGAAAAAAGAATGAATTTTGGAGTAATTTGTTTATTCTTGCTCATACGAAAAATATGCGATTTTATTACAAATACAATGTTTGAAGCAAAATGAATGAAATAGAAGCTTCTGGCAGTTGGAACATAAGCAATGTGTTAGAAAAAGGAAATAAGAGATTAACCTTTTTACTTCACTAAAATAAAATATATATTATAAGTCATTCATATTATATCTAAGAACATCTTTCATAGTGATTCTTTTTTGTATAGTGAATTATATATTCGAAATCTCTCCAAATAATGAATTACTAGATTTCAAGAGTTTAGCCTCACTTCGACGTAGACTTTTCTTGTAATTTAGAATCCATTTAGCCCTTTTTTGTCGAATCAAACATTCTGAATGAAAAGGAATCATAAAGCGATAAACTAACAATCCTCAATTCAACATTAATATAACATAGATTCTAACTTAATGTATATATACATTGCCACTTCTTTGTGTAATTAAAATGAGTTTTCTTAGTTAAATTATAATTAGATTACTGCAAAGTCATCGATACAATATATGTTCTGAATCACGAACACTTCCTCCAGTAAAATACAAGAAAATCTGTCTCTATTTTAGGATAACTGACACAATTTGCAGATGCATACTTTTCAGTTTTGTAACATTTTTAACAATATTATTTTTAATAAGAATTTGTTATATAGATAATTGAAATTAATGCGCCGAAAATAAAAGTCAAACTGTGGACTAATAGCTCACTAATTTCTCACGATGTGCTAGTCTTTGATTGAAACCCATTGATTTTGAGCAAACATAAAAAATTATACCTATAAAAAATGTATCTTATAAACAAGCAAAAGACTCGCAAATAGAGGGCATTTTTAAATTCAGAAAAGTAATCGATAAAGAAATCAGATAAATTGTTGAATAAAAATTTTAAAAAATTAAAAAAAATAATCTTTATTTTCTTTAGACAAAAAATAAATAAAAATTCGATAAATTGTAAAATGAATTGGCTAATTTTTAATTTGTGAGAATTTTCTAAACTTACATAAATTTACTGTAGCATGTAAAATAATTTCCACATTGTTTTATTTGGAATAAAACTATAAGAACAACATTTTGTTTTGAATACAAATGGATAATGAAACTTTTATTTGTTATATCTATATTATTGACAAATTTTATTTATAAACACCAACTACATGAAAATTAATCCCACTTGTAAAATTTATGACCGTTTCAATGGCTTTACTTACTTAAATTTCAATTCTCATCATACTTAAGTGATTCTAATTCAACAAAATTTATAAATTTTCTTAATTAACCTTCTTAAGTACTAAAATAAATGTTCCTGAAATTTAACTATGAATTTAAGAGGCATTTTTTCTCCATTTTTATTTTTTAAGCGATTATTAAATTGTATTACAGAGAATTCATAAAACAATAAATCGAATTTCTATTTATATCGAAACAAATATCTTCTTTAATTAAAAAAAATTCGAGGAAAAGTATCTTTTTAGCAAGAATTTCTTCACAATTGAATAGAAACTTTGCGAGAAATTAGACAGAAATATATATATAATATCATAAAAATATATGTGGCATTTAAAACAGCCAATTTTTAAAAAATATCGGGTTTTTTTTTTTTATTTATTTTTTTTTTTTTTTTTTGGTACAGCTTTTTTTTTTCTGACTCGAATATAAATATTTTAAATTTTACCAATTAATTCTCAGTACTATATTTACATTTTTGATTATTTAAATTCAAGTATAAATTAAATATCGATATGCATTAAAATTAAATGCATATAATTACAAGAAATGATAAAATGAATATTATTATCTGTGCAATTTTACATATGAGTTTTAATTAGTTTCAGTTGTTTAATATGGTGTATGTACTATCATAGTAAAAACTTATATGATACAATGATTTTCATTTTCTATGGTTTTGTATGCATTATGGAAAAAATTAATAAATGTGTTCTCATTACATTTCAGAAAAAAAGAACTCCAGGTATACAAGTGTTCATCAATCCTAGAGACGGTGTGAAGCAATCAAAACCTTCCTCTCAAAATGGAAATTTGATAGAAGCAGAGAAAAAAGCCATCCAACTGAAGATACTTTCAGGAGAAGATACTAAAGACAAGGTGGATTTGATAATTGCTGCCACGAAAGAAGTCCAAGCCACTGAGGAATCTCTAGATAGATATTCGCCCTCATATAACTCAGAGGTGGATATGAGAAAAGAGCGTTCTTCTGGAACGATAAATGAGGACTTAACTTTAAAAGGTTTAGAACCATCTCGGCAAGATCACAGCTCTTATTTTTCTCCAGACGAGTTTGCTGACATAATTCCTTTCGCTGCGATGCGTTCGCTACTCCCTCAGTCTTTATTTTCTAACAGTAATCATTTCTCACCAATGCAGAACATAAGACATTTAGAACAAAATTTTGAAAGGGAGGTTCTGCCTCGCGCTCTGGGCAATGGAGCTCAAAGCCTCAGTGGAAACATTCCCTTGGACATGATGGTAAATCATCCTGCTTACTCTCAGGGAATAGTTTCTAATTACCGACACCAACCGGATTACCAAGGTAATTCTTATGCCCAAAATGGAGGTCAGCAAATAAGTCATCAACCACAAACTTTTCATGCAACACCTGCGAGAGAACATGTTCCTATTATACAAAGTGTTCCCATGCCAATTTACCCATTGGTAAATCCAACTCCCTCCGGAAGGCCCAATGAAAAACAACAAGGGCATTACGACAATTTGAGACCAGAATATGAGCGAACTTACCTTCATTCTCAAATTCAATCTCAAGATAGAATGCCTAATCACAGACATTATTACGTTCCTAAAAATACTCCGAAAAATCATCTTGACCAGCCATTAAGTAGTAATAATGAGTATGACAGACATAGAGATCCAAGAATAATATCAAATCAAAATAGCCAAAACTTTCAAGCAAATTCTGAATACAGACAGCCAGAAAGTATGTTACATCAATCACAAATCAATGATTTGCAGAAAAGCCTTTATCATAACTCCCACTCAGTTAGAAATCCTCAAATTAGCAATGAGCATCAAGATAGAAACAGATATTATACTCCAGTTAACCACGAAATAAGGCCCCAACAGATGGAAAGCAACTATCCTAGCCAGCATCAACCTTCTCTCAGACATGAACCTCCACGTCATCAAAACTATCGAACCATCAATATGGTACACCAAAAACCTCATACATCCAGTCCTAGCAAGCTAGAACATGAAATTCCACCAAATAAACCAAGTTATCATCAAATACCTCACTACACTCTAGTACCTCACGAATCTTTACCAAAATATTTGCAAAAAACATATCCTAATCAACCTCAGACTGCGCCTGTTGACTTGAGAACAAATCATGAGCAACACAGACAATACGAAGAGGTGAATGCAGCTAGTTTGATTCCGCAAGATCACTCGAAACAGCAATTCGTTCCTTATCCCTTAGGTAATGAAAGGGACACCGTTACTCGCGAGGAGTTAAGACCAGTTTATCATCCTCATGGTAGTCGATCCTACGATAATAGAATGCGTTCAAGTTTGCGAGACTACCATAATGAACACCCTCATCGAAACACACATTTGCGATCTTCTTATGACGTTCGACGAGTTCCTGAAGAGGATAGTGTGAGCAATCGTGCAATGTCACCCAGTGGTCAACCAACATACGATCTCAGCGAAGTAGACCTTGGCACCTTACCACGAAAGAAACATTCAAAAAAGGGACGAAAGAGAGTGAAATCAAAGAAAGATGACCTGGAACATCAATCCTCTCATCAATACATTATTAAAATCATATAAAAATAACTTCTCTGAAAACTTATTAAGAACATTAGAGTTCATGATCAAAATTATGTCCAAAGAACTCTAAAATCAGTGATAATATTGTAATCTTTTGTTTATTGGTATTTCCAGCCATAAGTTTTAGTTGAATTTCCTTCAAACTTGTGTTTAAAATATTGTAATATTATATATTATTTTTTAATTTTAACAGTGTAATGTTTCTTCAAATGTTTTGAAAATATAATCGAATTTATTCTTTTTATGAGTTTATGCCTTTTTTCACATTTAAGTACATTTTATTTGTTTTTTAAAAAAAGTTTTAAAAATAGGTTAGTGGTAGCAAAATCATTATAATAAAGTTGACACTAGTGATATGGAACCTGTGCAGCAATTATTCTCATTTCCTATGCATGATGTTCTTGCAAGTTATATGTTTGGAGTCCATAATACTTCAAATTAAAACCAAGGAACCAAATAGGATCTTCTTTCTGTGGTTATACTCCAGGAGATGTAAAGTATGTGGTATTTTGTCCAAAAATACTTAAATAAATTCTTAATATTTTGAAATAGCTCTAAGAAGTGACACAAATTTCGCAAGTCTCATTCCTTATTGTTTCGGTATATATCCCTAAAGGAACAGTAAAACTTCAGAAAACTGAAATATCAATATTAACTTTCATTTTCAATCGCATGCGATTTTCATATTTTATTGCATTTTAAATGTATATTACATTGAAGAAGATATGTATTTGTTTGACCCTTACTGGAAATTAAGTAACAGTCTAAACATATTTAAACCAATGGTAATAAAATAGTTAGGTTTAATTATATATATATATATATATATATATATATATATATATATATATATATATATATATATATATATATTCATACAATTATATTATTTTAGATGAAACAAATTCCTGGAGATCATTTTTCCATAAATAGTGATTTTACATTCAGCCTTTTCTCTTCATAAAAAGCTGTTTTGTTTCCTTTTTGCCACTTTATTATGTAAACGATAAATCACTACGAAAATACTTAAAATTTATTCCGAATAGGGTTATTACATTTTGACGATAAGTTAATAATTTTGGGGAAAAAAAATTTCACTCTTAATGCTAAATAATATATATTAAAATATTTCCCCTAGTTTTTTATTTTTTTTTATTTTGATATTATTTCTTACCCGTTAAAGTATTTCTATATTATTTTATGAAAAATGCTTAGATGATTTAAAAAAAATAACTTATGAGAGCAAACGAAAGCTGAAGCAAGACTTCTGCTTTGGAGAAGATTAATAATGGCACATTAAATATTTATAAGCCAACTGATTTACTATAGAGAAATTTTGTAACAAAACAGCAAGAATTATTAACGCAGATTATTTTGAAGTGAAAATTTCACACGAGTGCCACACAGGTTTCTTTAAATATAATTGGCTGCGTAATTGGAGAGCTTAAGACCTATGTAATCTATTTAAGCAACGACCTCGAATAATTTTATTTCAAGATATTTCATTGAAAGCATGACAACAGTTTGCACGCAAAATACGGAAATTTAAAAAAGAAAAGTAATGTTCATTATCCTAATTATCCTATAATATATTTCGTTACTAATTTAGATAGCTTTTTCGTTAAAAATAGGAACATTTTATCAGAAATAAAGATTTTTCTTTAAAAACTATATCATTAGCCATTACGCATGAGATTAGTAGCATTCTTTTCCGCTTTTACTACTGTAAGTTATGTGACTTTATTTCAGATTTAAGACTCACCATTCAAGAATTTTTCCTTGAATGTTTCTTTTAAATTTTAATTCAATTTTATTTTGATTTAATAATTATATTTATTTTCTAATTCTAATGAAAATGGCATAAAATTTATTATAAAGGAAAAATTATCTTACAAAAAAAAATTTATTAGAAATAATTTTTTATTATATTTTAAAATCTTTATTTATCAATCAATTTTGTAATTTGACAATATAGTAAACAGCCCACAAAACAAAGTGGAATCCGTTGAGTGTTTATATACTGAATCGCTAGGGTTTACAATATAATTTCACATTTATGTACTATAACAATAAATTTAGATCGAGAGTCCACCAAACTACTTTTCAGCTCTTTTTGAGTAGCCGCACAAGAGACCTTATTTTTAAACAGGAACAAAAATTATACCAGGAGTGTCATTGGTGCACAGCTGAGTTGGCTTTTCTTGCTCATATTTCGCGGTGTGTCTAAATTTTAACTGGGATGAAGTTCTGATGGATTTTCATCTTTTTTTAGACTTTTTAGATAGTTTCAGATTTATGGAGATTGTCTAGTTCTGCAAGAAAATCCTGAGATTTATAACAACAACGGCATCACTATAAATTAAGTTATAACGATAAGTTTCTAATCACCCATTTCTGCTGACCGAACCTTATTAACACAACTAACAAACTCGTCGTTTTAAGAAAAATTTAAATGACGAGATTTACGTTTGAGCAGGAATTCTTGTATTTTCACACCAGAGAAGATAGTTGAGCTTTAAAAAATATTCAGCCTTCAAAGGCCCATACCATTCGGCGATCTTTACTGGGTAAGCTATCGAATTTGCTAATTTCCGAATGTACCTATGGTGCCTTTTCCAAAAAGACTATTGTAACTCCATAAAACAATCTGTTTCAACAGTATGAGCTTTTCTGTTTCAATAATATAAATGAAAGTCTCATAATAATTTAGTTGAAATTTATTGACATTCATTTCTGAGAGTATATTTCTACTGATAGAGGCTGTAAAACATAGCTGAATGTCTATGAATTCTGAATCATCTTCAAGTCGCTGAACACGCTACTTCTAAACCACACCAGTTAAGAATTCTTAGACATCTGGTGCATATGGTATTTTAACACGATGCTCTTCTGCTGTATTAAGTATCGAACACGTTACTTTCTGTATGCGAGAGCTACGATAAGCTTCCGAGACTTCTATTGTTGGTTTATCCTTATTTTATTTTGACGATATTCCTATTTAAGTGATGAAGATTGCAATTTTGGGTACAAAATATGTTACATTAACCTTGTTGATAGTTTAAAAAATAAGCTTCGTTTTGTGTGATATATTCTTTATGATCCTGAGATATGAGTTTTATCTCAGGGTGACTCACAATTAAGATCTAAAAATCAATAAATGTGGTAAAACCAATAAGCCCAAATTTCATTAAAAAAAAACATTAGTTATACATAAACATAAAATATTATTGCTCAATTTACTGATAAATGCAAAATTTTAATATCAAAATGTTGACTGACATAATCTAATCAAATATACAGAAGTAATTTTGTAAAATCTTTCCGTAAATACGATTTTGACTTTAAACTAGTGATGAAATTGTGACTTTTCTAAATGTTTCTAAATTGTATAATTTAGAATATTTTCAGGTTGTTTTAAGATGAATAAGCATAAACAGCTTGTCTCTGTTTCATAACGTTTTAATGTCATTAGGAGGGAAATTATGAATATACGGTGGTCTCTCTTCTTTTATAAAAATGAATCTGTATTCTCCTGAACAATTCATATTTACGTGCTATGAGGGCAAAAATGTTGAATTTATGTCAAGACATTGCTTTAACATCATTCATGCTCATAGAAGCACTAGTCAATTAAAGGTGATTTCAAATGCTTACACTCCATGAAAACAATCTTACTATTTCCTAGCATTTTCCTTGCTTCATTAGATATTTGTGTACTTTTTTATGTCGGAAATAAACAACGCTTCTTCATCATCTTTCATGCAAAGAATTGAAAAAAAAAAAAAGCTTTCATGGATAATGACAGCCGATAACTGCTAAAAAGTAGCAATTGGTGGTAACCATCTCGCAAAATAACAAAAGCACTTGATAAGAAGTAAACAAGCATTATGTTCAAAAATAGAGATTGTCAGAAATTAAGAGTCTTTTCTCATTTCCTATCCGATTAAAAGATGGATTACTACTTACGATATTCTCCAGCTCCATGTGAAATGAGGTGGAAAACAATGGAAACACTCAATTTCCAGGACCATTATTGTTACTTCCAAGTGGCATCAGTGAATCCTCGCGATATCTCCTTACGCAGTGACCTAAAATCCCATCATTCTTATAACAACAAATGCTTTTCATTGATGTTCGGTTTTTCTTCAAGTTAGGCGACTCCTGGCGGCACGGATGAGAAAGCTGTTGCGTGGATGCAGTATGTCAGCTTTCGCTCAGGTTTGATTACATTTGTTAATCTTTGTCATATCCATTTATATAGCCCTTCAGTTTATAATTTAACTTATTTTTCCGACTAATTTGAAACCTTTATTCTATTAATTGTAAATTTTTTATAATATTGAAGACTAAAGTTTTTTTTAACTTTTCTTTCATTGATTTATTAGCTGTAACTGTTTTATTAAATAGAAAGAACTGTATATAAAATATAAAGAATGAATCAAACACTGGTATAGTTAAAAAATTTTCTAATATTTTGTTAGAGGCTTAGTAATGTCCAAATAATTTTTAATGAAAAATCCTGAACCACATAAATGATTAAAAGTCATTTTATTAATTTTCTATGTAAATATAGGACATTTTGAGAAGCGTGTATTAAATAATTATTTAAAAACACATTCTATTTGTAAATTCTTCCTGAAAAGCAACATTCTTTTCCTTTTATAATTAAATGGAAATCATTTTTATAACAAGTTAACAGCTTTTATTGAAGAAAATGTTTTTCTATGTGTCTTTTAAAAGAATAAATGTAATATTTTTTTATTTCTTTCCTTTTCCTAATTCAAAACCAATACGAGATATTTAAAAGGATATTAGGAAATTATTTATATATTTATACAAAATTAGATATTTATTTACACATATCTGCAAAATTTTCAAAATAATGATGATTCGTAAATTATAATCAATGTTCATAATATAGTTTTAAAATCATGCTTTATTCTAGATATGTTAGATTATTATAAAAAAAATTCCAAAATCATACCAATAGCTTTCATTTTTAGTTTATTTGTCAATTAAATTGATGAATAATAGAAGTAAACAAAAACTTTTTTCAAACATTTCGAAGAACATTTCCGTTATTATTACATATCGAATACATTTTAAACTTAGTATTTAAAGACATTCTTAATTTGAAAATGGTATATAGATTATTACAGAAAAGAGAATTCTTTACAAATTAAAAAAATTCTTTTATAAATTAGTAAAAACCTCAAAAATGTTTTTGTGGATTATTTGTGCGATTAATCATGAATTTATAGTAAAACTAGATACAGTGTGTGTGTGTGTGCGCGCGCGATCAATCATGAATTTATAGTAAAACTAGACACAGTGTGTGTGTGTGTGTGTGTGTGTGTGTGTGTGTGTGTGTGTGTGTGTGTGTGTGTGTGTGTGTGTGTGTGTGTGTGTGTGTGTGTGTGTGTGTGTGTGTGTGTGTTTGTGTGTGTGTGTGTGTGTGTGTGTGTGTGTGTGTGTGTGTGTGTGTGTGTGTGTGTGTGTGTGTGTGTGTGTGTGTGTGTGTGTGTGTGTGTGTGTGTGTGTGTGTGTGTGTGTGTGTGTGTGTGTGTGTGTGTGTGTGTGTGTGTGTGTGTGTGTGTGTGTGTGTGTGTGTGTGTGTGTGTGTGTGTGTGTGTGTGTGTGTGTGTGTGTGTGTGTGTGTGTGTGTGTGTGTGTGTGTGTGTGTGTGTGTGTGTGTGTGTGTGTGTGTGTGTGTGTGTGTGTGTGTGTGTGTGTGTGTGTGTGTGTGTGTGTGTGTGTGTGTGTGTGTGTGTGTGTGTGTGTGTGTGTGTGTGTGTGTGTGTGTGTGTGTGTGTGTGTGTGTGTGTGTGTGTGTGTGTGTGTGTGTGTGTGTGTGTGTGTGTGTGTGTGTGTGTGTGTGTGTGTGTGTGTGTGTGTGTGTGTGTGTGTGTGTGTGTGTGTGTGTGTGTGTGTGTGTGTGTGTGTGTGTGTGTGTGTGTGTGTGTGTGTGTGTGTGTGTGTGTGTGTGTGTGTGTGTGTGTGTGTGTGTGTGTGTGTGTGTGTGTGTGTGTGTGTGTGTGTGTGTGTGTGTGTGTGTGTGTGTGTGTGTGTAGTATAATTAATAAGTGAAAATGTTGCGTTTTTATTGTATGTGAAATATTTAATGGAACATTGAAAAAAAACATTTAGCTTGTGTGTGGAGGTAGCTTTAAATTAATGGTTCCACAAAGAATGCAACATGAGTTTTGACGTCACATGCAAAAGGCATGCTAAAAATCGAAGTTAGTCAATAAAAGCAAACGCGTTTAATAAGAATTTTGACGAATTTATGAGATCCATGTAGAAGTCATGCTTACGATCATTGATTATATAACGCAATGTGGATAGCCTAACAGTTAGAAATCATAAGGCGTTTTGATACTCTGCACATAATTTAGAGAATATGAATATTATATGAAGGATATATCTGCGAAAAATACTCAATAGGAGTGTTTTCTCAAACAACACGCCGTAATCTCCAGGGAGAAAACTTCGGAAACTCTAAAAGGATCCAACTGACAGACTTGGATGCAAAAAGTAGAAGTGAAACATTAATCATTCATTTGTTACAATGTTTGGATTCGAGTCTGGGATCTTCCACTTGAAAAATGGATGTTCTACTACTAGGCCTCAGTAAGACAACGGTTCTAAACACCCTTTCTTAAAAGAGTCTTTATTATTCAATTAACAGTTTTTAAATATGTAAGTTTCTTTTGTGATTTCCTTCAGTTCCATATCATTTAAACTTGCTTCTTTCTTGATATTTAACTGAAACTTATTTCCCTAATCATTCTCTTCATTTTTTTATTTCTTCTGACTGATTGAAAAAAAAATTTTTTTTTCCTTTATGCTTGAGAAATTTTAGGCACTTCCTACAAATTAAAGAGTCCAGCTTATATTTTAGGTAACCAAGTTATGTTATAACCGTGAATCCAAATGTGTAAGTTAAACTTACACATATTGGTTTCACGTATCTAAAGCACTGTATGAAGCACAAATTTTAAATGCTTAACTTTAAAATAGAATGATATTAATTCTTTGTACACTTATACTCAGTAATTCAAGTATTAATAATTTCAATTTCAAAGAATTAATGTAATAAATTTCATTCAAATGTTAAGCAGTTGTTCCGCAATTTACTTTCACTTGTGTGCGAATTTTAATCTGGCATTTCTGTTTGACCATTGCATTTTTGTGAATTTATTTTTATTTGTTTATTATTCCTATTTTTAGTTATTTTTAGTATATGTCATATTTTTTGATAATTTTATATTTGCATGGTTTTGGACTGTCATGACATAACTTTTAAAAACTTGTTTAATAATATTATCTTAATTATTTTTCCACATTAAAGAATTATAAGGAATCAGAAAACATTAAAAGATCTTTTAAAAATTTATGAATGTGTGAAGTGAGCAATATATATTATTATTTTGACAGTAAATTTTCCCGAGAATGTGCTCTCAAAATGAAAAAGCACTTTCATATATGTATATTGGACAGATCTCAAAACTCTCCTTTGGACAAACGAGGTTCATCCGGAAAATGAAGATCATTTAATTATAAAACAAAATGAGTATGTACATTAATTAGAAAACAACTCTCTCATATAAATAATAAACTTTCTCAATTTAACTAAATAAATACCATTCCTTTTTTAAATATTTTGCCACAAGCTTCAATATTCTTATGCTTTATTCTTCTGAAGTCAATTCATTGAATCTAGTAATCACTAAATTTCATAAAAATTGGTATTATATGTATAGTCAAGACAAATATTCAAACAAACAATACGAGAGAATCTCTTAAGAAATTTAAAGAAAATTATATGAACCATCTAAGACAGGAGGTGACGAATGTTTTCTGGAGAATTCGGATTTCTTCACGACTTCTGCCAACTCTCATATTGTTTCTGTAACTGAAGAAATTGTTAAATTTAGAAGAGAAACTTTTGGTAATGTATATTTTCATTCCAAAAGTTTTTCTTTTTAATAGTTTCAGAAAGTGAGAAAAACTGAAGAAATCAGTAACCACTTGACTTCAGGAACTGCCGGGAAAATATTATAACATGGAAATTCTGAAACTTGTGTGTGTATGAGCAAATGCGTTAAGGGCTTAAAGTCATAAGGTGATTGGAAACAAAAGAAGCCTTTTGCATTTGACAGAATTGATTTTTTCCAATAAACGTTGCATTCTTCAATTTTTATAACAAAAAAAAGTATTTATTTTTTAGATAACTCTGATCGACGAAATGTAGAAAGTTTAGAGCAAATAATACAATTTCAGTGTTTCCATAGTGTTTCTTGGATATGCAGAGAGTTCTTTTAAGTCTAACTATAAAACACTTCAAATATTAAAATTGCTATAAAATTTACAAATTTAATTTTTATTTCTCTAAATAGAGATAAATGAACATTATAGAAATAATGAAGTTATTTTCCATGGGTGAAAAATAAAATATACATATTAAGTATTTTAAAATTCCAAAGGTTCCTTTCCTGGCAATTTTTGGTAGAAGCTTGCGTTTTAAGAAATGCATACAGGTGACTGTAGAATTTATCTAACTTTATATTTGTTGCCAGTGCCAAAAAAGTGTAAGAGGAGATATACATTTCAAAAGGTAACTTTTTTCTTAAAACTTCCTAAAACATAAAAAATGTTTCACGAAATGCAATAAAAGAAATATACGTGTGGTTTTCATAAGTGATTAAGTACCTTATTTTGTGTCCTGATGGGTTATTTTGCATAGTCCGAAAAATGTTCTATCACAAAAAAAAGAAGAAATTCTTGAGACATATCCTTACAAGGAAAGTTCTATTCTTAGATTTTATTTTTAATTAAAAGAGGCAGGAAGACGTAGCTGCGTAGATGTCTTGTCTGTCGTGGTTTAAAGCTAAAATAAATACGGAAAATTGAAAAAAAATCAAGTTAGCCAGAATGCAATCCATTTTGTTTTGTTTAACTTCTAACTGAAAAACAGAAATATACTTTTAAAATTAATTCAGAAATATAATGTTTCATAAATTAATTTTAAAATCATTTCTTAAAATATTTTTGCAAAAATAATGAAATATTTTTAAGAATGGAAAATTAAATATTTTTACGAATACTAGTAACATATTCAGTGACTTTTTGAACTAGAATTTATTTCCAGTCACCTTTGAAAATTTGCTCCTCTCTTTTTATATTATTATGAAACGATTGATTGACGTCCGCCCTGTCTACTGGTCAGAGTGCCTGACTGCTGGTCCTGAGTTCAAATCCCGGTTCCGGGCATGGATGTACTTTCCCTCACTATCTATCCTGTCTTTGTCCTTTATGTGTATGAATGAGTTGTGAATGGTTACCTACCCTATAAACGTGTCCCTATGGCGTGTTTATACTGAAGAAGTCAGACTCGACACCATATATGGTTCAGTTGGAAAAGTGGAAGCAGCGCACCCCATATTGTCAGCCTAGCTGGCACAAAAAATAAAAATTGATTTTCTCCATAACTCTTTTATTCACAGTGATATATTACGAAAACGTCTTCTTTCTTATGTTATTTTCAAAATTGTAAGAATGTTTAAGATTATTTTATTGATTTACTTTGACCATTATGCAAGTTCAAATATTTTATGCAAAGCTATACTGTATTTATTTTTCTAAAAAAGTTATTTGATCTTTTTTTTTTTTTTTTGTCCTAAAATTCAATAAAGCCATCCACTTTTCAACTGAAATTGAAAATGCTGGTAACTAAAATAATATGATGTTTATTGAATATCATATCACTCCCTATAAAAAAGGAAGTGAGAAACTAATAATAGTCTTCATTAGTCTTAAGAAAATGAACGATTATGAAACGAAGCCATGGAAATAACTTGTAGCAAATTATGGATGAAATTAGTGCTAGTATCCTACAATTTATTTTTTTTCTGCATTTCTTGTTGAATGGAGATTAATAAAACATCTTTTCTATTGTTACAAGAGAAATACAGAGTTATCAGTAAATTCAGACTTATGAAGGATTTGAGCTGCTAACTAAAACAAAACACTGTTAATTTAATTTTATCAAGATAATCCTAAAATCCTTAGCAGATAAAAACATAATTTAATAATATTTTAATCAAAAATTATAAAAATATCATAAACAGACTTAAATTATGCAACAATTTGGAAATATATAAAGTAAATATTCTTCCTTTTCATAACAGTATCTACAATTTCACAAGAATAATATGCAAAAATATAGGAATATTTTGCAGGCTGAGTCAGAAGAAATGTCTTAATACGCTGGATCACAAATACACAATAACAGAATGCATCTTCGGATAAAGTTTTTCTTCAACGAAATTGAACTTTAAGAAGAGCCTACATTATTCCTTCTATAACAAGATGCTGTTTCATAAATTAATTAAAGTACTTTAATGGTTTGATGTTTATGCTGAAAAAAGAGTTCATGCTTTTCTCTTTTCCGTTACTTTGATATAAACTTTCCCTCATAAAAAAATGCGATAAATGCACCCTACGACTTTTGCACTGAAATCAGAGTGAAAAAAAAAAGGGAAAACAACCATGTAGTCATGAAGAAAAAAAAGAATAGCAACCAATGTTATTCACTGAACTCTCTTGCCCTTAAAATAACAAATCCCAAATTTCGCAGCAACACAATATAATCTGTGACACACCTAAGACTTTTTTCACTCTATTCACACTCTAGGTCCACATTTCGAATAAAATTACTAATAGGTTAAGTGGAAGTCGAGGTCTTATTTTGACACCATGCAATAATTAATTTGACAACTGAAAGTAATGCAAAACTTTTTAACAGAATCCACTTATTCTTTAGTCACAAGAAAAAACTAATACAAAGTACATCTGGAAAGGCATACATGTAGAGAGCAGAAATACACAACGTCTCTTTCTTTCTTTCTCTCTCTCTCTCTCTCTCTCTCTCACTCAACACAGAATCTCATCTCCTCACTTCATATTCTTGACAAAATTTCTTCCTTTTATAGTATTTAATGTTAATTTTATAAAACTTTGTATCGAGCATCTCAAATCTAATCAATCAATATCGAATAAAATAATTTTAAACACCCATATTTCTCGACGATTTTACTGCAAAGTTGATTTGAGAATTTTCCTGATAATAATAATCGAAACTGATCTAGATTATCCTGTAACCTAGTTGGTTACAATATAATCGATGTCCAGTAGTACAGGAGTGCTGTAAATTGTGTAAGGTTCCAGTCTTGATTCATTGTTTAACAATAGTAGTAATTTATGTGTGTTTTTTCAAGCTAATCTGCCAGAGGGTTCTCCTATTTTTTGCCTATGCCACATGTTAATGTGGCCCACTATCTATGAAGAATCCTCTCGAAAGTCAATTATTTTCGATGGATGATCAATAGCTTTCCAAAGTCTTTGGTTATAAAGTTTTCCGAACGCTGTGGCAGCCTAGTGATTAGGGCATCAGCCTTCCATCCGGAAAAGGTGAGGTTCAGTTCCCAATACCACCAAAGACCCACCGAGTGCATACAATATACGTGCTTGTTAAATCTATGGAATCGAAATTCCTGTGGTCTGTCGTTGAGCTGTTACTATGGGTGCAAAAGTTTGGAGAAATTTTTCTCCCCTTTCTGAGCAATGTCAAAATTAAGGTAGTAGATCTTCTGGTGGCGCCATCTATCGGAAGAATTGATGAGCAAAGTCATACTTTCACTTTCGTGGTACTCTGATTAAACGAAAGACGTACCCTACTGATTTAGATTCGCATAGCCAGAGTATAGCGAGCTTAACTTGTCGGAGTGTCATAAGTAAAATCAACATAACAGTTTTCTACTCAGTGGAGTCAAAATATTTTAGCAATTTGAATTTAAAATTTCCATGTGACCTGCCCACCATTTATTTTTCATCTAATTTAGTGTTCACTATGGCAAATTATTTTATAATTACATTATATCAGAAATTATTTTATTGTTTTATGTCATTAATTTTAATTTTGGAACTAAAGTGCTTTATAAAACCTAATTAAGAAAAACAGATTATGCTTGCTTTTTATCATAAAGCCTTCTTTTTTTCATATATATGAATATAGTTATGAGCATTAATGCAAATGTTTTAAATGCCAAAGACATGGGCATCAGCAGCATGAAGGTGAGCTTCAGAAATATTATATAATCACAGAGTCAAAAATTACTCCTTTAACCAATGTAATACAAATGTCTCTAGCTGCATAAATTGTCTCTCCCACAATAGAAAATATGATGGCAACTTTAATTCATTCTTCTTTTCAGATAGGTCGTTAAACATATGAGCAATGTGTCAAACTATTAAAAGAGAAAGAGCGAAAGAGAGAAACACATTACTGAATATACAATAATGTATCTGAATATCATTAATCAACAAAAGTATTCACGATGTACTATTTAATTATCCCGTTTTGGATCATTTTTAGAATATCCTTCATTGCAATATCAAAGTATGAATTTCATTATATAACTCCTTCCTTCTTTAAAATATTCTGTTGATTTCCAGGCTACAAATTTTTATCACAATATCGTATGGATTATTATTTACAAGGCTAGTCTTCCTGAATTTATTTAAGTTTTAGAATTTAAGTGATTTAAGTTTATAACATCAAATTTATTATTTGTCATAATAGGGCTTACAGTTCATTCATACAAAATTGCATTCGTCATATTTTTTTTTTTTTTAATTAAGCAGGATTAAGATGAAAATATATCAACTCAGTAGTTTTATAATGCAGAATGGGGTCTTTTGACGCAGTTATGTTATGTTAAGTATATTGGTATTAATAATTTGTGCCTTCAGTTGGTCATGTAATTTATATTAATTCGTTACACTTTGCGACAATGAATAAACTATAAAAATTTACTCGATGTTCAGGTCCAGGATTCACTTTTGATAACACTAATAGAACTGGAAGCTTTCTATTTCATTTGAACTAAATTTTTCTTAAATATGGATAGAAATATAATCAGTTTTATACCAATAGTTGACGCTTCTAAAGATCACACAGTATGTATAAAACACAGAATAAAATCTTTTAAAAAAAGATTTACAGAAATAACTTTTTAACAGCTTTTAAATAAAAAAAATGTTTAATTAAAATAACTTTTTAAGAGAATTGTAATATTCAAAACTGTGATTTACGTTTTCATGAATAAAATTAGAATTAATATCCAATCATATGGGCTTAATTTTTTAGTACATATTTTTGTTATTCATTATTGTAGCTAAAGATTAGTTATTTAAATGAGAGATTTCAGTGTGAAAATTAACCAAAGTTCATTCCAAGATAGAGGAAAATTCTTAGCATTGGTTTGCTTTGTTTGTCACTCTTGGCCACTTTTTGTGATATTTTGATAGATATCCATTGTTTAAAGAGGCTTTTAAACTGCAACAAGTATGGAAGTCAAACTCACAAGATGTTGAATATAAACCGAAGCCATATTTTATCTTGGCAAAAATTTCTGATATTCGCAGCGAATTATAAATAGTTTCTGTAAATTGGTCACGGATATTATTGTCATTCAACTTTGAAATTGTATTTTTTGCAATTGACATTGAGAAATTAATTGGCTCTATGAATAATTGTCCTGAAATTGCAAACTTGGTTATTTTCCTTCAAATATAAAATGTTCAACAAAAAAGGCAACAAGATGAATAGCCAATTAAAGAGAAATATCTTCACCTTCTTATGCACTACAAGTATCATTACATCATACAAACTACGTAGTACAGTAGCTTTTAGCAATGCGTCTAAAAAACATGTGAAAGTCGGCTCGTCTCAAGTGTCGATAAATGTAATAAATACTATTTAATGTGAAACTTGTTTATGAAATATTAGAACGCATGTATTTCGAATTGTATTTTGATCAGTTTCTTAGAATATTAAAAATTTTAAAATGTATTATTAGCTTTTAATGAAATATTATGCAATGTGAGGATTGATTTTCGGCAAGGAGTTCTGTAGCTTATGAAAAAGATGTGATGATTGTATCCGACAACAATTCAGTATTTTCTTTTATTTTGCAATTTTTTATCAAATAAAATATTTTAAATACTATTTTATGAAAATTATGTAATGTATTATTATCTGATTTTATGTAACATAAAAACTGATTTTAGTAATGGAATACTGTAGCTTACGGAAGATGGCAGGAATGCAACTGAAAACAATTTAGAACTTTTATTCATTTTATCAGTTCTTTAATGTAAAACATTTATAATCAATTTTTTAGAATATAAAAAGCTATAAAATCTAATGTTAGCTATTAAAAATAGATTATGCAACTCGAAAATATATATTTTAGGAATACAACAAGCACTTGTTAATGATTGTAGGATTATAGCCTAAAATAATCTATGTATTCTTTATTAATTCTATAAACTAACTAAAGCATAAAAATAATTAAATGTATTTTATATCTTTTTCAATGCTTTTAATACTTCGTTCATGGCTATCAAATAATTCTACTATTTTTCTCTGTTTATTCTTTTGCTTTAAACAATTTAAATATACATTTCTCGTGTTTGAGATATTTTATTTATCAAAACTGCATATTGATCTTATAAATTAATTTTAAAAAGAAAGTATATTCAGTTACTATGTTCTTAAACTAAGATAAATAAATATATGTGTGTATATATAAATATATATATGTGTGTGTGTTATTTTTTTAATGTAGTTGATCTTTGTTATACTATTTGCCTGTTCTCTCATGGAAATCATCAACACTCAAGTTTTACATTTTCCTGTAAGTAGTCTGAAATAATTCAATTTAAACATCATTCTAAAGCACTATATTTCTCTATTTTGATAAGAAAAGTTGTTGTTCAAATTGAAAAATCACCTTGCCTTTAAAATGGTAGTTAATATTTATATTTTATCTAGTAAAAAATTATATATAAATCTCGTCGTATGAATGATTTGCCGTTATAAATCAATAATTTGTTACGATCAATTATGTATGATTGTTGTAATAAATTTTTATGATGTACTTCACTATACATTTTCAGTAATAAAATTTTAATGTGAATATTATTTTCTGAATATTTTGCATTAATATCATTTAATTAATGTAAATGCATATTTTAAACATTTAAAAATAATAATAAAAATTAAATTTTCTATTGCATTAAATCAAATGCAGTTGTCAATAATTTATAATCCTCTAAAACTGAAAAATATTATGATGGGTATTGAAAATTAAAACCGGACAATCAATTTTGTTTTTCTACTTGAAAATTAAAGTCAGGAAATGAATCCCAGTAAAAGAAAGTTGAATTGGCAATATTTTTATATATGCTGGATTCATTATCAAATAGAAATTCGCATACATATTTGTAAGTATTCCTGTGAAATAAAATCAATGCATTACAGAATTAAAATTTTTAATTTTATTCATATTTACATAAGAAAAATGTATCTAAATATAAACCTAAAAAGAATTTATCAAAATACTGGTTTACCTTTTCTTGTGGTAAAAAATGAAAATTATTCATATAAATCAAACAAAATTATTTTATTTGTGCTACAGTATCTCTTGATATTTGTATTGTAGAATGTTAAAAATGTACTAACTACAAAGTTTGACAAAACAAAATAATACAGCAAGAGTGAATTAAAATAAGATTCTAATCTTATTTTAATCCGATGTTAAACACTTGATTTACGCAATGTGATCTTGTTTCAATTCTGGCAAAGTCTAATTTGATGGTCGATAACTTTCATTCTTCATTTCAGAATTTTACATACTTTCCACCATACTTAACTCAAGAACCAGATTTCCTAGTTTTTAGACATGACAGTTTTGTAATATGTATGCAAGGTATATAATTTTAACTGAAACGTAGCAAATGTTTTTAAATATATATATATATATATATATATATATATATATATATATATATATATATATATATATATATATATATATATATATATATATATATATATATATATATATATATATATATATATATATATATATATATATATAATGGCAACAAAATATATCTATAAACAATTGGAAAAATTCACTATCAGTTTTCACTATTCAAGAATGCTGATAATTAAGTGTCTAATTATAATCTGTTAAACAATAAAATAAGAGTATTTCATCTATTTTAAACATAAAATTTTAATATTTTTTTCATGCAAATATGTTAAGCAAATTTTTTATGCAAATATGTTAATTATTACTAACTGATATATATTGCCAATAAGAAAAAATTTGTTAATTAAGACTTTCTCATTAATAATCTGTCATTATAAAAATTATCATTTATAATATATAATTAATAAAATAGGTTAAATTAGAAAACCTGAAAAATATATGTTGAAGCATCGGTCGCCAATTTTATAGCTGTGTCAAACTTTTTTGACAATAAAATTCTGTATTTGTGCATTTATCATTAATTTGGCAAGAAATATCTTCAACTGCTTAATTTTTTAAATGAATATTTATATTTTGAATTTTTAAATTAACACTTTAAAAAATACCGAAAATAATAATAAAGCTTAAATCTGGATTTTGCTTTCTCTCTCTTTAAATTTTTATTAGAGTTGATATAATATTTTTAATTAAACTGGACAAAAAATGTTAACTTTGTGGAAAAGTCACTAAAGTTTGTAAAATAATTTATTCGCTTATTAATATTTACCTGTAATTTTATAATCGTTTTTTATACAAATATAGTATAAGAAAAGTAAAAAAAAATTTTTATACTGTATTTGTATGATTATTATGTAAATAAAAATAATTTATTATTTTTATGATTAGCTGGAATGCGTCTAATTGAATGTTTTCTCCTCTTCCAAATTCTATGTAAATACTTTTACCAAACATTACTGCTAATCAATAAATCTGTTTTCATGATCAGTAAATTATCCTTATTTTGAAAATACCAGGTACGATTCTTCGGTATACATTTGTAAGGCAATTTTGATATGGTAATCTTACTTGCACAGTGTTATAAAAATCATAGTTTTCTCTGTTGATATGCTGTTCTATTTTATGCACATAGTATTTAATTAACCACCATGAAGTATTTAATTTAAATGTCCTTTTTTTTTTTTTTTGTTAGGAAACAATCATTCTACCACAAGTACCGTTCAGTTACAGTTACTCTTCTCATGACGGCAAGGAATTTGGAGAAGAATACTATGACCGCTATGGCCCTGTCTTTGGCATCTATTATGGCCCTGTTTTCCGGCAACAGGTACAAGAAAAAAAGCAACTCAAAGATGAGGAAGACCTGTTATCTCTTTTCAATCCCCACAAGGATCCCATTATCCCTTCGCCTAAATCCTGAATTCATCTCAACTACGTTTCCAGTTCCATTTTAGTCACTCACCATCACACTATGAACTTAATTCATTTTATTTCAAAACTTCTTGTTCCTTGTCTTTTTGGAGTTTCAATTTCGAATCACATTTAGCCTCATCACATGGCTAATCAATGCACACTTAATAAACTGATGCCAGCATTTTGATTGTTGTTTTTATTTATTAAATCCGATTCATAGTTTTATTTCTCTTGTCTCGTTAAGAAATTTTTAATAGTGTATTGAGACAAAATTGATTTGTTTTCATAATAATTAAACTTTAATTGTTCCACAGAACATGAAATTGTTATTAAACAGTGTATTCTTAATTTGGTTTAAGATAAGTATACCTATTCTTTAATATTTTATGGAATGTTTCTTATATTTTACAAGGAACCCTTTATTGCTGAATGAAATAAGTTTTTGAATTCGGTGTATTTTCTTGTTAACTATATTATTAGATACAAATAAAGGTGTGCCAAATTTGCTTTAAGTACAATCATTATTGTTAACAACCATGACAGTATTGAACATGATTACAGTAAAATGAGCATTTTTTTACATTTCAATCCATTTATAATCTGTATCAATACAAAATTTTTCCGCAATCCTTTTTCTTTAAATAACTTTGCGGCTAGTTACAAAACAATGAATTGTGGTAAATTTATTTAATTTGTTAAAATATATCAGTATAAATATGAATAGACAAAGTGCATAAAAATTATAAAATCATAGTTACTGTTCAGTGCGATTTCTAAAGATTTAATAGTTTAAATAATCTATCTTTCGAGACACACACTGGGGTCAAGGAATTGAAAATCAAACTCAATATTTTGTTGGTCTACAATTGCACGGATAACAGATCTTATTCGATTGGATATTGAGTTTACTTGCTTCTGGAGTCAAAGAATATCATCCATTAACTCTCGTCAGCTTCTTAGATTTTGTAAATTAGATGGAAGAGGAGACTGATGTCAGACATGACTTTCCACCACGTGCAACACATTTCCTATGTGGTTAAGATCCAGGATCTGTGACAGCCAGAGAATGTGTTAAAAACCAAAAGATGTATAGTTGCATTGCCGTCCATGAATTATCTGCTTCCAGAATAAAAAGGCAACAATTCAGGTTACATCTGATCTACCAGTTTATCTAATTATCTCATGACTATTTATTTATTCTTGTTGAACACAAGAGCACTACTTGCATGTCAGTAGAACATATCCATATCACGATACTCCCACAAGATTCTAATTTAATGCGAGTAAAACAAGATAAATTCGTGACTTTGTGGAGTTCATACAAAATTAGATGTCTTCATCAGTATAAAATAAGGTGTAGAGAGATTCATCCGACCACAGTACCTATTTCCATTCATCAGATATCCAATGTTTTCTTTTCCAACACCACTGCAGATGCATTTTTATATTTCGGGCAGAAGTAGATGATATCCTCACTTGCACTCGATTATGTATTCCAATCCTCTGCTGTTTCCAACGACTTTTTCGCGATGAAATCTGTTGTTATAAAGAGACTTGGTTGACGATCTTTGTTATTCGAAGCACTGTAAAGTTTGTATTCTGTAAAGCAATTCGTCTGAGACGACACTTGGGGAATGTGGTCGAACCGGAATTTTATCGTCTAAGCAAGAACTGGAGTTTCTGATACCAACGTATAAATATTGTTGATATGGGTGCTTTCGAAAATACGTCTTTGAAATTGCGGCTCCTGCTTAAAGTGAACCAACAATAAGCCCTTTTTCAAATTGTGAAACAACTGTGGTTTATAACATTTTACTGCATTCTTCGTAGAAAGCACTTTTACATTTGGAGTTTGCTAACATTCTGACAACGTGTAACATAAGCCATAAAAAGTTTGCATACATTATTTTAACAAAAATTTAAAGGAAAATCAAAAAAATTTCTAGTTTAATGGCCAGCGTTTATATTTACATTCGTAGTACATTTTAGTTAATAAAATCATAATAATAACTCTCGTTTATCCAAAATGATGCCACAGTCTTTTAAATAGAAATGAGGGCAGAAAATTCTTCTCGTTAATTTTTGACTGATACACTTGCAAAACCTATTTTTAGATGGAAATCACAAATTTCAATTTTCATACTTCAGACTTTAGAGGATATTGCTTCTTTAACTGCATGTTAAACAGTTCCAGACATCTCTTGAATTATTAGATGGAGTAAGATCAAACTCCTATCTAATTCAATAATGATGTTTTTTCTACCCAATTGTTCAAAGAGAGATAATAGACTAATAGATGTAGTTAAAAAATAGATTTGATAGGATTGAAATATGCTTACATATATATATATATATATATATATATATATATTTGTTTCTTTATATGTATGTATGTACTCATTTTGTAATCCGTTAAGAAATTTTTGTGAACATAATGTTTTTATGTTTCGAAAACATTTTATTAATTTACATGTCAAGAGAGCGGTGTTAAAAATTAAAACTAGTCAAGAGAATTTAGAAGTGGCTATTTTTACGCAAATTTTTCAATAAGCTATTACATAATTACATTTATTTCTTACTCTTGTTACAAATTTATAACTATTGTTGCTATAAGTGTTAACATAATTTCATAATTATACGAAAAGGTATATATGTATTGTGTGTGTGTGTGTGTGTGTGTGTGTGTGTGTGTGTGTGTGTGTGTGTGTGTGTGTGTGTGTGTGTGTGTGTGTGTGTGTGTGTGTGTGTGTGTGTGTGTGTGTGTGTAGAGAGAGAGAGAGAGAGAGAGATGCATACATGTGTGTTATGGATTATATAAATACAGAATGCTCTGTTTTTATATTTTGGATCGTGAACAACTGCTTTTTTACTTTGCATTCTAAGATTTTTATAGGCAGTTACAATATCATAATTATAGAAAAAAGAGATTATCTCTCTGTTGACTTAACTTAGGCTCTTTTGGATAGCTGTGAGAAGTTAAATTGGATGAGCAAAAGGGGATTAATTATTTAATTAACCATAAAATCACATGGAGATTTAGAACTATAGTCACAGGTGACACTTTTTTTTCCAATCCACTACACTGTCCAAAATTTGTAGATCATACGGAACTTTTAATGGTCAAAAGTTCTCTCAAAATGATGATATTCGACTAGGACAGAGACCGAACTCACTTTTCCTTAACTTTTTATACCCTTCTTCCGCGATCTCCTATTTAAACAGAACACAGACGAAAGGTTAGTGAATTTTTGATTAATGGCAGTTGCTATCAATATTTGCAAATAAATTTACATTATAAAAATTTTAGAATATTATTTCGCTGTCCCGAATGCAAAAATGTTCATAATGGGCAATATGCTGTCCCCGAAACATGCTTCATGGAAGTTATAATTATCACTGAAATGCATTCAACCAATCTTTCACCGAGCATGCTTCTGTTTTGTAACGACGGAGTCGGTGGTTTTCACGCAAGACGGATTACTCTACAATGTGAAAAATGTTAACCGATTGGATTGTATAATCGCCTATTTTAGCCCTCATTCCAAAAAGAGGATTGTGCAATCTGGCAATGACAATGGTTGGTAACATTCAGTAGAGCGAATAGGCGTCGCACCCACACAAAATCAAATGATAAAAACTTCAAGTTGAAAGCGTCAAGATTTGAAGCGTGACGAAAAAGCCGCGAAAAATTGTCATTTAAGGAGGCAAAGAATCTCAATTATAGGTGATATATATTTTTTATAGCTCCAGAATTTCTGTCATTGATGAGATTCGAGGACACAGATGGAAGAAAAATAATTGAAAATAGCTCCAACTAATATCTTTACACTTTAAAAAAATGGGAAAAAGACTAAGAACATTTCCTTCGTGTATCAAAAATTTTTAAAATAGTTCTATTAAATTGAAAAAAAAAACGTGCAGAATAAATGACTTTCAAATATCTTATCCTATTCGTTAATTCATAGAAATAATTGAAAAAATAAGTGAAAAAGGTTTCTGACATACATTTTTTAAACTATTTCAAATAAATTTGAGAAAGGAATAAAATATTTTTAAGTAATTTATACATATTTTTATAAAATATTAATAGAATTTTAAAAGCAAAAATCTTGAAAAAAATATTTTTTTCTTAAACATTTTAAATAAATGATAATAATTTTGTGTAAAATATAACTTTCAAAAATATTAGAATCTATAATATATAAATATTTTATCTTGCCAGTAATAATAAATGCCCCGCAAGAGTATATTGTAAAGCAGTCATCGGATGGAAAAAGATGTTTATATATAAAATATACTGAATAAACCACAACAATTTATTCCCTTTTATTTAATAATTTTTATTTACATAGTACTAATATAAAAACATGTGATTAGCAAATTTTTGTGTTTGGCTGTGTTAATAAATTCATAATAAAAATTAAACTGATCATTTAAGGTATATTCATTCAAAAACAATTTCGCTAGGTGGAATTAATATCACTTGGTGTGTTAAATTCCCTCAAGATGAGTTCAGTTATCTTTGCTGTCCCAACTACTTTCGTTTCAATTTAGGCTGCTAAAATTTTATTTACGAAAAAATAAAAAAAACTTATTGTTTTCCGTTTACAAGGTATATTCATATATCATTACCAAGAGCTTAAAAAATATTTTTTTAAAAAGTTAAAAGAAAAAATGTTTTATATATAGCATCTGTTTATTGTTCCGAGTGCAGTTTTATAAATTAAGAAAAATACTTTTATCTTCTGCCCACAGATAATGTGGAATTTTCATTTTCATTATATCTCTCATAAAACAAGCTTCTTGATTTTGATTTTTTTAGGAGACTAGTAAATGTAAAGATTGGCTTAAGTGTTTATGACTAACAAATGATGTTCAAGGTCTAAAATTATTCCCGATTTATTAATGCAATAATAACGAAAATATTACTGGAATTGCATTAATGCATTAACGATTTTATAGGTGATGAATTGCAATTACAGAAAAGGAATGTACTAACATTTCACAGCTCGTTAATAAACATGAGAAATTTTAATACCGGTGATTTCATTACCGATATAATTATGTAAATCGAAATCATCTAATTATTTTCGACTCCGATTTCGGTTTTAGTCAATATTGGACTTTCCCCAAAATCAACACTTTATTATAGTTTCTTTTTTGATATTTTTGCAAGCAATCAGGTATATATTATGACACACATACATAGCGGTACACACCCAGATGTGTTAAACAGATTTGTATTACTCGCCCATCACCAACTGCCTCATAATTTTGAATCACCGTCTGGTAATGAGGTCACACTTAAGCTGGCACCCTCCTCTCCGCAACCACGTTACTCCAACAAAAGAACTTTGGACTTCACAGATTAATGTTGACTCGTCCACAGCGCCAGCAACTCAATAAGGGAGAATGTGGTCATCCTTCCCAATCAAATGGTGCTTCAATGCGGCAAATGATGCTTCACATTGCTGATATGAACAGGAAGCTGCGTGAAGCTATTGTGGCACTTCAACTCTATTATATTATAATAGAAGAGAATGCGAATAATGGAAGATATATTAGGTAGGAAAACAAATCAAATAATTGCACTCACACTCGAGTAATTGAAAAATGTGGTAGGGTGACATGTAGCAAAATATTTTCCAGTAATTAATCAAAACTTCCTTTGTGATTGAGTTTACTTGGTCTACGCCCTATAAGCCTATAGTAAAAATTATAGGAGTACCTAAAACAGCATGAATTTTAGAATCTTCTACATCCATCTTGCTATCACTATTAAAAATATCGAAAAATCAATCGGGATGAGTATGTGAAAGTTTTTCTAATAAGCAAATATTGGTTCAATTATAAAGTTATTCCTGAATACACAATATACTCCAGTAATAAAAGTTGTATGGTAACCTTCCATCAATTTAAACATTTCAAAAATAGGATAGAAAAGCTGTTCTAACAAAAGTCAAAGAATTTTGACGATTTAACAAAATTAAGATTTAATAATTCAATAAGTTACTTTAATTTAAAAATTTTTGTGAGTGTATGTTTAACTAATTTATCCTTAATATATAAAAGACATCATGTTATATTATACAAAATGAACTTCATATTTTTTAAATCGAAATAAGACTTGAAAAAGTTTATTATATTTATTCTCTTTTATGTGAGGGTACGTGATCATTGGATGCAGTAGGGTACGACAGACCGACGTGTTCAATCGCATTCACCTCAATTCACCACTTCAGAGATGACTGGCAAATTGTATGCATGGCAGTGACGTATAGCTCAGCCATGTCACTAACCTTAACACTATACATTCAGTCTGTAAAGCATCATCCCGTGTCTGTGCGTACCATTCGAAGTCGTTTACAGCAGAGTAGTCTGTCTGCAAGACGTTCATTGTTTAGTCTACCCTTGATGCAGAACTATCGGCGTCTCCGCCACTAATGGTGCGATAAAAGAAGGATGTGGACGTCAGAAGGGAATGAAATTGTTTTTAATGATGAGTCACGATTCTGTCTGTAACACCACGATGGTCGCATTGAATTCTGAAGACAACTTGGATAGAAGATGCTGTACAGCTCTGTTATGCTCCGCTGCGCTGGTCCTGCACCGGGTATTATGGTAATGGTTGGTATTGGATATCACTCTCTCGCATTCCTCTATTACGCATTGCCGGTACTTTAAGCAATCAAAGCTATATCTCGGAGATGTTGGAGCCAATTGTTCTTCCTTGCCTTCAGGACTTGCTCACAGCCAACAGTATAATACGCAACCACAATTGCACATCTTGTCCAATGGTTCTTCGTCAACCACCAGATTGAATTGCTTTTTTCTCCGGATCTTTCTCCAATAAAAAAAATATGTGGTCTATGGTTGCACAATGATTAACCCATATTACATCCCTTGCTGCCACATCGGATCAGCTTCGGCAACATGTGGAAGCTGTTTGGTGCTCTGTAACACAAGAACACATCCAAAGTCTCTTTGAATGAATGTCTAGACGTGTGGCAGCGTTGATTTCCAGCAATGGCGGCTATTCTGGCAACTGATTTTGCCAAGAATCACAATTCACAGAAGTCTATAAATTTAATCATTTGATACTTGATCAATATATTACCTACAAAATAATTTTTATTGTAATATCTTTTGGATTTTTTTGGTGTTACAGTTTGGGTGACCAGCAGTGTAAAAAAACAATGAATGCTTTGCATATCATAGCATTACGAATGAAAATAATTAATAATAATAATAATAGCCATAATATTCTGAGCTTGCTTATTTAACCGTTTAGTATATGATCGTTTGTTTATAATCTCTGCGCTGTGTTTGGTATATTAAGATGGTTTGGAATCAATGACATTCGATTTATCTAAGGTTTAGATTTATTCAAGAGAGCGAATTAAACTGTAGTCCCAGATATTTAGATCTATCTACTGTTTAGATATTATCTATATGTTTAGATATTTTATACTGATGTTCATAGGGGATATTCCCTAATCTGAACACTACATAGAACTTAAAATATTTTTAAACTTTTTAGGGACTGCATGGAAATCTTCAAAAATACTAATTTCTTCAACAATCATAACTGTTGAAAACATATTATTTTAAAAAAAATTTGTAATGGGTAATATTTCAAATAATGAAAAATAAAAGCTATATATGACTGCAAAGAATTGTTTAAGATTTTTGATGTTTAAGAAATCTGTTTATTCCTAAAACAGAAAACGATTTTACGTCCTGTAATAAACTGACAAATGTTCTGCTGATCTCAGAGCTTGTCGAGATCTTGTCTAAAATACTGTCTCATTGCAACTACAGGCTTACGGCTTGATTTAGCTACCATGAAGACGGATAGTTCACAGCGCATTAATCTGTTGATATGGTTACATAGTAGTATTTGAAAATTTTTATTCATGGACACAAGTCAAGAAAGCTCTTTTTCTAAAATAAGTCAAACCAGAAAGACTTGGCTGAGATCTTCAAAAATCTTTCTACAACTTGAAAGTGTACTGTAAGCACTGTGTGGCTCTAAAAATAAAGACATTGTGCAAGATATTAATAATCAAATTGTAAAAATATGAGTAAAAACATTTTTATTTACGAATGCGTGTGAAGTTTTTTATTCCTAAAATCGTTCTTAGACAATTTTGGAATCAAAAAGGAGAATTGAGGATTAAACTCATTTTGGATCATATAGCCATTTGATAATTTATCTCTTGGAGATGAATGAACTACAAAATTAGGTACAAAACAGCAAGATATAAAAGAATTCACCAATTTGTTGACAAATGAAATATCGAACATTTTTATTCATTCTATATATTTTCTTATAGCCTTGGAAATCGAATATCCACAAAAAACCTTTTAACATAAGAATTTCATTATTTCAAATCTAACATCAGATAAACTAGATAAATATTGAACATAAAAACGTATTTTTAAAATTCTATTAT
The DNA here is from genome assembly GCA_030067965.1 of Latrodectus elegans. Classification (NCBI taxonomy): domain Eukaryota; kingdom Metazoa; phylum Arthropoda; class Arachnida; order Araneae; family Theridiidae; genus Latrodectus; species Latrodectus elegans. The sequence continues at coordinate 49,316,501 of CM057810.1, forward strand.
ATGGGAATGAAATCCATCTGAATTTATTGAAACATAACTAGTATTTATTTATACATTAAAAATATAATCAAAATCATTATCTATTATCAATGATTTTAAACTAATATCACATAGTATTTATAAATGTTACATTTACAGCGTTCAACTTTTTCCAATATTTGAAATATCAAATGATGGTGATTTAATGTTATTTTATATTCCTGTGCGAAATAAATATATAAATTTCCGATGTTATTTTCTAGATTCATCGATCTAGTGGTTGGATAACTGACGTCGTAATGTTACGATTCGGTTTCGATATCTTTTATAAGGTACGTTGCGATTTTGCGTTAATAAGGTGCGTTGCGCGTTGCAAGAAGTAAAATCGCAACGCACCTTGACAGCTTTGTAAGAAGTTCATAATCTATAAAAAGTCCACTCGAGAGAATGTGCAAAAGGCTTCATCAGTGTAGTAGTTCATTGCACCATGTCAAACTATTATCCTTCAAATCTGCGTTGTATTTGATAGTAAGGTATTTTATATTAATCTTCAAATGATCAGAAGTTTTTATCTGCTAGTTATTTTATTGTAGGAATCTCTTGAATTGCAATACCATTCTATTTCTAATAGTCATCATTCATTAGTTACAGTTTAAATAATATAAAGAAATATGTGAATTTTTCTTACAAATATCCATTGAAATATATTAAACTTCCCTTTAAAGAAAGAGGTTCAATTTTCAACATTCGATTCTTAGACTAATGTTTTCATGGATCCTTTCAATATTTAAATTTAGTAATTAGTAGAATTTAGTAGTTAAATTAATTCTTCGGAATATGTCTACAAGTCGCCTGTAATACCAAGGAACATCTAAAAAGTAAGATTCGTTGATGAGGCAAATGAAAAGCACAGCACCATAAAACTGTCCATTAGTATCTATTTATTGTTACAATCGGCAACTATTTGGTGAATTTTTTATAAATATTTTTCTGATGTTAATAAATTGAAAAAGAAATATGCTAAACTTTTTTCTTTTTCATAATATATTTAATCAAAAAAAATTTTTTTTTGTTTTCAAAGTTTTGCATTTTTAATTTTTTTTATTTCCCTTTTTATAAACTTAAGCAATACGCCATTAGAAATAACAAATTAGTTTAGACATTTTTTTTTCAATTCACTAATAAGAACTTTCCTTTAGCCTTAAATAATAAGAAATTTAAAATTAAACTTCATGTCTGCAGTAAATATATACCGAAGTAATTATCGACTTTTTCTATCTTTAATCCTGTTTTATATTATGTTTCATAAATTCGCTACATTTCTATTGATTGAAACACTTGACTGGTTGACATAAGAGTAGTATTCTTCATGCATGATAACGTTTTCTTTATTTTTCATGTCTACCGTTACATAATGTTCCACTTGTGTTCCGGTGCTTATTGAGTATAATAATGTTGTAAGTTCTATATTTATGTTCACCCTTTATCAATTCAATTTTCCCAATATCGCATATTACATTTGTCATTTATTCTTTGCATCGAAAATATTTATTAGGGATAGTGCAATGGAATAACCTGTCTGTGACATTGTCATTGTTGTGAGTTTTTTATTATCCTCTTATATTATTGCTTTTCTAATGGCCTTTTCATAGATAGTGGATTCTATTCTAGTATTCCAATAAAGGAAAACTCCCAAGCTCTCACCCCAACATATGTACATGTAGATAATATAAACGTAATGATCAATTTTAGTCATTTACTAGTGGCAAAGTTTGAACACGTAACTCCGAAAATCTCTGCCCTACCAATAGGCCTTGATGAACCAAAATATCAAAGGCTGTGCTGAAACTTATATCATCTCTATTTCACTTTCCACACAAACATAATATTGAGATTTCTGTGCAAAATTATTATTTTGCTTTAGAGCCCAATTTATTTTTTTTTATTTTTTATTTTTTTTTTATTTGCTTGTGTTCAATATTGGGAAGATGAAGACCAGTCGCCAGTTACTCTTAAATAAACTTAATAAATAAGCGATTAGAAATTTGTTTCCAAATAACATATACGAATGAGTGATTAGCATATAAGGTCATCTTTCTATAGTATGTAACAGTTATATCAACTATTTTTAATATTAAAAAATGAAATAGAATACTGATATATCACTATCACTTTCCATTAAGAATGTAATAATCTAATGAAAAAAAAAGAACTCGCATGAGCAATCCTTTTTAAGTTATCACTCATGAGAACTTCCCTTAAAATCATACAAGAAAATGATTTTACTTATAGATATGAATTATGAAATAATCTATAGAAAAATGAGTTTCATAGTTCAAGTGATGAAGATGGTGTGTGTGTGAGCGATTATGAAATGAACTATAAAGAATTCTTTAATAGCTCATTTTCTTTTTATTGGGTTTGTTAATCGAACATATTTTTCAAGCTAAAATATGAATTTTTTATTCTTCTTGTGTAAGTTAGTAAAATATGTTTCATTTTTAAGCACTGGATAAATTCATTTTTAGTAATTAGTAGAATTTAGTAGTTAAATTAATTCTTCGGAATATGTCTACAAGTCTATTCTGAATTGATGTAAATAAAAGACATTACATTCAAGTATTATTTAAAATATATTTCAGTTAAAAGCTCGTAATATAAAATAGAAATGGTAATGAATCTGTCAGCATCAGCAAGAAGTTTCGGAAATTAAATGGTTCTTTGTTATCAAATTTTTTTTTTTCATATCATCGAAAGTTATAGTTTCTTTTGTTACCCCTTTTCATCAATTTATTATTTATTTATTTTGCTCTGTATCAGTTCCGCTTCACTGAATTATATTCGCTTATTATAAGTAAAAGCTGTTTTTTCGATACAAAAACCAGTTTTTTCAATCCTTGAGAAAATTCGAAAGAATATCTGTAGATTAAAGAAATATGAATGTTTTTTGTTCTTTCTTTTCATATATATTTTCCGCTGAGAAAATAAATATTTGATTCTTTTTTTTTAAATTCATATTTAATAGTTATTTACATGGATATAGTTTAATGTTTATTTTCTTCCGATGCTGTCTTATAAATTCTGAGTACACACTTTCAGGTATTGAAATTGCAATTAAAAATATGTATATAAACTGTATTTCGCTCACAAGAAATTTTCTAATTTCAAGAGAATGATGATAAGTTTATTATTTTATTTTGAAATTCAAATAAAAATATTTACAGTTATTACCTTTCTATGTCAAATATATTTTTAATAAAAAATCTTTTGGTATATGCAGGTTTTGACGTTTTTTATTTTTTTATTATATTACTAAGGCCTAAAAATAAATTTTTAAAAAATTACAGCCTTTAAAAATTTTTAGAATATTATATAAATAAATAGAGTTTAAATTAGCTTAAAAAATTTTGAGTAATTTATTGCATATTTATACACATATTTGTCGTAAGACTTAACAATCAAATGAAACTATTTCCAGTTGTATAATGACTCTCGAAAAATAAATTTTAATAATTGCTGTTTTTATAAGCATTAAAAATGTGCTACTTTTTACCTAGGCATTGATTCTATACCATTGGTGTCAATCAGTGAAACAGATACTCGTCATTTTGGCTGAAATGCCGGAAATCGATACTAAACATCTTATTTCACATGAAAGCAATCCATAAAACAGAATGATTTTATTGTAACTCTAGGTCGCTTAAATACTCATTTGATTGATATCCATGGTTTAAGCTGACTTTTCAGCTGTAAAGTAGGTCGGAATTGAACTCGAACACTGTGCATAGAGTTATGCTGTTCAATGAAAGCGACATATCCATAGCATTATATATGCGTTTCTGCATTCTCTTCTGTGTTAAGTATTTATTTACGATTATATTCTGATACCTCTTAATTAACATAACAAAATTTCAGAATATAATTGTGATTAAATGAGAAAAATAACTTTAGTGTATATATAATATAAAAATATTTTAGTATTTACGTTACATGTAATGTGCAGTACTTCTAACTAAATTCTTTAACATTTTTTTCCAACGGTGGGCACTTGGGAGACGAACCCTTTGCCGCAACAAGTTTAGAAACTACTACTCATTTGTTGTTACTCAGCGTGCATCTGTGAACCAAGTCACGGAGGCGAGTAGCGTTGCCCTCACCACACCATCACAAACCCGTTTATAGGGTTGGCCACATTCATACATCGTCACAGAAGAAAGGACAGAGAAACACAGTGAGAACAGAGAAAGAAAGTAACATCCATACCCAAACCAGGATTTAAACCCGAGATCCATAACTCAGGAGTCAGTAGCACTAAAAATTCCTTAACATATACTACACTGAAAACTAAAACAATGTTTGTTTTTATAGTACAAAAAAATCAAATAGCTATGAAATAAATTTATTAAATTTTACTATTGTTACATCAGAATTTTAATATCCATATCGAGCATATGGGAGGGTTCCTAATAGGGCACTTGCTAATCCATAACCTCCTCCATACCCGAAGGTACCATATCCGAGTCCGTACCCATTACCTAATCCTCCATAACCGTATCCATTTCCATTATATCCATATCCGTAGCCATTTCCATGATATGCTTGGTGCCCATAACCATGACCGGCATTTTCATACCCTCCATAACCATATCCTCCAAGTCCACCATATAAATGACCATAAGCAGGAGCGTCTGAAATAAGATGGACAGCAGCTGGATTCTGATTGGCTGTGCCTGGTTCGTTGGTCTTAACTTCGGCTCTGAAACCACCGTGGTCAGCTACATAGTGGACCTGTCTTCGGACTCCCCTTGCATCTGTGAATCCATAGCTGCCTCTAACACCGTGACCACCGTCACCTGATTCTTCTCTGTGTTGTTCTCCGTGGTGATCTTTAACACTATATCCGAACTTGTAAGGCTGGGGTGCATGATGACCATAATCCTGAAATAACGGTATGAAATATTTAAAAAGTCATTATATATATATATATATATATATATATATATATATATATATATATATATATATATATATATATATATATATATATTAGCTAACACATGCATTTTGAGTTACATTATAATAATCTAAAGCACTCTATCAAGGAGTTGCTATAATCTCATACAAAAAACATTTTTTTTCATTCTAAGAAAGTAGCTGATTCGTTATTAATTCCAATCAAACGCTGTCATACTGAGAATGTCTATGTGTATTAAAAGTATCCTGGGACGTATTATATCTCCCTTAATGTGGTGAAACAGGGGTACGATCGCAACTCAGATGTTCACCTAGTTGCTTAACTGCAATTTAAAATGATGACGCAGTTGGTTGCATTTAATGACTTCGATCGATAGGAACATGAAGCAAAACACTCATTAAAACAATCTCTCCGGAATAATTCAAGTGTATTAAATTGGTATCACATTCAATTATTTCATAGAATACAACATCATTGTATTGGTGAAAAATATTGCAAAATTTATTTTTTTCACATTTTTCTCCAAATAATGAATCTAGACTATTGTCAAAAGAATAACAGATACAAGAATAATATATTTTGATATTATTGTAGTAGATTCCATAATAATGAGAGGTACAATGCAAAATGCACATTATAGTTATTGATTTCCTTATGTTAGATAAATATACTTAAGCAAATTAATGATTTTTAAAGATAATTCTGATTGTATAGATATATGCAATTAAATAAACAAAATATATTAGTTAAATGTTCTTTAAAAGTTCTAGATTGGATTCAAAATTGCAGTTGGATAATATCCAAAGGCAATAAAAGCTCGATGACTTACAAATCAGAACTAAACCCAGCAACTCCATAACAAGTTTTGAGAGTCTTAGTTTTAGCATGGCTTGAATCTAAAACGGTTCAATGGATGAAAGTATTATCACCAATTCCTCACATTCCCAAAGAAATGCAAATTTCGTAATCAGATTTCAGGCGACAAGGAACCATAACTGAAAAACGTTATTCCTTATCGAGTTACGGACAACAAAATGTCCGAAGGCTACTGTAAAGCATTCTAATAACCACCGCGTAAAATTTTTAGAGAGAACTTTTCATATATTTTGATGAGTATTTATGATTTACGACAGATGAAACACAAAACTTTTTCAAGATCATACTCCTCCAACATGAAGGTATGCAAAAAGAACGTTTATAACACCATCTCTCGTTGTTTATCATCAGCTGGAAGTGAACACAGACCTCTTACTCTAAACAGGATAGCCCTAAAACAAATTTGCAATAGGGCTATGTCCTTTTTATGTCAAAGTAATCAAGTCAATAAGAGCCAAACTCAACAAGTTCGATTCTTTGACACCACGTAGTGAACGGCCACCATCATAAGGCATTTTAATGTCCACCTCAACATTGCCATCTGTCAAGACCTTTCATAAGTGGAGGGATGCATTTAAATATAAAAAGGAACCCGAAAAACCTCTCCTCGAAACTTAAATCAGTATATTCAAGCATCTACTACGACGAACAGGCATTAGATGTAGAAGGCAAAAGCACACTTATCTTCCGTTGTTCAACAGGTGGCTGGGTACCAGAGTATTTCGTTTGAAAGCGAATAAGTTCCTCGAAAAGTTAAACCTTAGATACTAAATCTGTATCTCATTAATAAAGTAAAGATCGATCTCAAGTAATGCAAAATAAAAAATATTGGCTCTTAAAGATAATATAACTAAAATATTAGTAAAAATAACTTATCTTTAATTTCTGCATGCCTTGTAATCGGTGAAATGTTATGATGCACTTTTGAATGTATAAATAAAAACTTATAAGTGATGTATACATATATAAACTTACATCTTATAGGTATAAGGTTATCCGTATCTAAAGTTATTTTTTTAAATAAAATGAATAAAAATTATTTTATTACATTCATTCATTTAAATAAAATAAATGAAATATATTAGAAATAAATAAGGGAAATTGGATTTGGCATAAAATAAAAACAACTCCAAATATTTTCTATTGTGTATACGATATTTAAATCAATGTGTGTGTGATTTCAACGAAAATTTTTCTTAATAATTTTAATATTATGATTATAATAAATGCATTTGAAATAATATTTCTTATAGCAAGAAAAGAAAATGTGAAAACTTTTAACAACACAGTATAAATTATTTCTATATTATATTATTGAATAAATTATATAATTTTTCAAATATATAAGAATATTTTTTATTCATTTGAAAAAAATTAAAAATTAAATAACTATAATTTCTTACCAGAGGTGGATGGGCTACAACAACACATGCCACGATAGTTAATACGATAATCTGCAATAAAATCATTTCTAATTAATCAAATATTTTAAATAATAATAAATAAAAAATACTAGAAATAAATATTAACGGGTCCAAATTAATTCTAAAACATGTCTTTAGGCATAAGATGTAACACGATATCCTGAAGAATTCAATTCATTCACAAGAAGTAAAAGTCCACGCATTTGCTCAAGTTATCAATAATGTTAGGTAAAAGGGATGTAAGATGGACCAAAGGACACACTGGACATTTTTTAGCTCCCTTGTATTATATATATATATATAGATAGATATATATATATAAGTATGTAGCATGTATATTATAAAAAATTAATCACGGATAAATTTTATTTAAATGTATGTGAAACTGAAGAAATATTAAAGTAATTTCATTTGTCATATAAATTAACAAATTATTGAAACCTTCTTCATTAAATTATCTTACAAATCAGTAACTGAAATAAGAACCTTTCACCTATTATCAGTTAATTTTATTATATCGGTCACTTGTAAACATTACTAATTTGAGTATAAAATGCCTATCATTTATGATTATATATAATGTGTAATTAACTTAGTATTTCAGAAATCCTAATATTAAGACAAGATTTTATAATGGACTGTTTTCATTTTATAGTACCAAGGCTCAAGATTTTAGAAAACATTTGCCAGGAGCAATGAATTTGTCAAAGAAAAGAAAAATCTTTGTAAATTGAATTCTTACATATTTGCCTGAGGTTGTATTGGAAATAGATAAATGGAATAAAGTGAAATTTATACCAGGAAGTTGGTTTTAGCTAACAAAAAATATGCTTTGTTTCGAAGTTTTCTTAAAAGCACCTGTAATTAAGGCTAATTTTTACCCATTTTAAAAAAATGCACGTGCGTGATGCGCCACTCTTTTCGGAGCTCTACTCACTTTTAATATTGAGCCGTGTCATCCTTTCCCTTTTTTAAAAAATGTTGCACACGCGTATCCACAGAGAGTTGAGAAAAATATCCATTGAATGGAATCCTTCTTTTACTTTTACATTCTCTCTCCTTAATTTCTTTTTTAAAAGTTAGTAATTACAATTTATTTTTTGACTTTTAAAGACAAAATTTTATTTTGAAAAATTTGTTTTCGCTTTCTGCAATGCATATGCCGACAATTTCCCAAAACGGTATACCTAATATGATTTTCCGAAGATGAGGCAAATCGGAGATGAATTGTTACGCGGTTGAAAAATGTCCAGACTTCACTGAACAGCAGCTTCATATTAAGGAAATACTTAAAGTGTCCAACGCTTCATTCAATTTGTTTTAAACTGATTTTTTTAAAAAAAAAAAAAAATCATTTCGTAAAGCAAAACAATGTTTTGTAAAGCTAAGTAAATAATAATTGTTGTTATTTTTCCAATACGTAAATGACTTGAAGATGATGACAAAATTTACAATAATTATTGCTATAAATTTTAATAGAGGGAATAAATGTGTGAACACACTCAATTTGAATTGCTTATCTCTCTTAAAGTTCAATTAAAGATTTTAAAAGCAATGTGTAACAGGAATTCAAATAATATCATTTGAGCATTACACTATATCCGTGCTCACTACAGTGAAGTTTGTAAGCATTGGAATTAATTGCTCCTTGTTTAATAGAAACAGCTAGAATTGTTCTACAAAAAAACAACATACATCAAAATAAATTTTAAAAATGAAATCCTTTCTTACCTGTGAAATCATATTGAATTCGTGATTCACTCCAAGAAATTGAATGATGTTGTTGAAGGAATAAACAATCCTTTATATAGTTGGCTGCTTTTTCTTTCAATTTAATCCCTAAAAAGATTAACATTCTTTATTTTTTATCAAATCATTTTCACATTCCTTGGTTATTATGCCTGAACAACTCGCAGGTGAGAAGCGCGCCAAGCGAGAGAGTGTGTTCCAGTTATTTTGAGAAGAGATTTCGACACCACTTACATGACCACAGAAATGGCGACCTTTAATCAAACTAAGTTTAAATTAAGCTTTTGTCTTTATGGTTGATTTATCCTACTACCCAATTTGGTCTTGAAGTGAAATAAAAATTATATTTTTTTTTTGAAAATATTGTTATCAAATAATTTAAACACTTAACATAATAGAGTGTATAGAAAAATGTCATACAAATTTAATTATGATAGTATAAGTACACTTTTCATTAACTGAGTTTTTGCAGTTTCGAAATTTTTTATTAGGTTCTGGATATTATAAAATTAATCGTTATAGCTACACATAACAATTTAAAACTAAATTTAAAAAATATATATTATTGTAAGTTTAATACTCTACATAAATTTACAATGTAAAGCAATCAAATTCCACTAGCAATTTGTACTATAGTTTCTTACTATTACTCTAAATATAATTAATTAATTTTAATTATTTATTTCTTTAAATCAGACAAATTCAGAAGAACTATGTGCAGAATTCCATGCCAAAAAACTTCTAAAAATTTACATCCAAAGTCTTAACAGGACATATGTCTTTTGATAATAATAATAATAAGTGTGTGTGTGTGTGTGTGTGTGTGTGTGTGTGTGTGTGTGTGTGTGTGTGTGTGTGTGTGTGTGTGTGTGTGTGTGTGTGTTATAATAAGCTTGAAATGCCAATAGTGTTTACATTTAGTCATTAAATTTATGTATTTATTTATTTATTTGGCTTACATATATTGGTGCGTTTCTTGCAGGTTTGGATTTGTATTTGGATATGGATTTGGATCTGGATTTAGTTTTAATTTTGATTACTATAAATTAAATGTATTTAGGCAACATTGGATTTTGGCTTATATATTTACGATTGACTTTTACTTCTTTTATTCTGACTTGATATTTGGGTTTGAACTTTTTGGTGTGTACTGGCTTCTTTAAGACTGTGTCTTGGGCAGAAAAGCCATACTTTGTGCCAATGTGGTCAATACCCCCTGATGAAACTGGCCATGTTGGTACGTCTCATTCCATTTTTCCTTTATTCTATTTTCTTTGAAATTTTAAAATATATATTGAACGTTTTTCCAGCTGTTTACTATATTTCGTATTTTCAATGTAATATTCTCCATCTAGTTTTTAATTATTATTCTCCATTTAGTTTTTAATCATTATTCTCCATCTAATATTTGATTATTAATTTCGTAAAATATATTATTAAGTGTGTGTGTATGTGTGTGTGTATGTGTGTGTGTATGTGTGTGTGTATGTGTGTGTGTGTATGTGTGTGTGTATGTGTATGTATGTGTGTGTGTATGTGTGTGTGTGTATGTGTGTGTGTGTATGTGTGTGTGTGTATGTGTGTGTGTATGTGTGTGTGTATGTGGTGTGTGTGTGTGTGTGTGTGTGGTGTGTGTGTACACTGAATGTTTTTCTAACTCTGAGTCTAATGCTTTCTAATTTTACACAATAATGAATGATATCTAATGAAGATTCATTTTATTTAAATCAAGAATGACTCACTTTCTTTACAAAAACAATGACATCAGGCAAAAGAATGCCTTTAAAAATATTTTTATCCTTTAAAATTGGATTTTTATATATGTTGGTGTATATTTTAACTAATTTTCTTACTGAAGGCAAAATGAAGTTTGCAGTTTGTACTTTTTGCAAGAAAATCGTAATATCAGCTTTAACGTGGCTCAGGTGGAAGACCGTGTTTTGGCTTGAAAGGTCTTGGTTTCAATTTAACAACTGTTGCGCTACGAGAAATGAATTTGCCCCTTTATTTTAAACACGCACGCTATCAAGGCAAGTGTTTTAGAGTATTGAGGTCTTCTTTCTTTGTTACACGCAAATATGAGTAACAGCTACAGTAAATTCTTGTCAAAAGGCAAAACACAACGAACATATTTATAACCTGTTTCAGCTGTTTAGCATTCCGCTACGCGTTATAACTAACTTATATGCCATTACTGATTAAGCGCTCTGAAAGTTATCTCATTCACCTCTGATATTTTTCTAATAATGGGCACTATGTGACTAGCCCTTGACCACAACAAGGCCAGAAATTGCTAGTCATTTATCGTTACCCGGTGGGTATTTGTAAACCAAGTCACGGAGCCGCGTATCATTACCAACGTCATATCACAACAATCCCTATTAAAGGCTGAGTTACAATGATTCGTCATCTTAAGAGAAAGAGCAGAGAAACGCACAGAGAGTGAGAGAGATGAACATCCATTTCCCAGCAAAGATTCAAACCCGGGACCAACAACTTAAGAATCAGAAACACTAACCACTCAGCCATCGCCATATGCTTCGTCTCTGATATAAATCTTTGCAAAATATGTTGCTATATTACAATATTTTAAAAATAAAACTTTAAAAATTTCTGCTAAGTAACATATTTGTCATCTTTATTTTTGTTTTTCATTATATGATTGAATTATAATACGATCATCTCGATTACGCCATTATATATATATATATATATATATATATATATATATATATATATATATATATATATATATATATATATATATATATATATATATATATATATATATATATATATATATATATATATATATATATATATATATATATATATATATATATATATATATATATCTTTAAAACTTCAAGCTATACTGTTGTGTTTAAAGACTTCAACTAGATTAATTATAGTACATATTCACTCTAATATGAATAGCTAAAATCCATTTAATTTTTCATAGATATAATTTATGTATACTTTAATTATCTCCCACATGTTAATTTTTAAATATAATATTAACATTGTTTATACAAACAAAAAGATACAATGTTATAATACACAAGACAGCATTTACAAAAAGTGTTACAGTTTCATTACTCAAGACAGCATTTACAAAAAGTGTTACAGTTTTGTTACAAAAATATGCTTGATTATTTCTAATGCTCTCTAATTAATTACCACTAAAACAGGTATTAACTATATTCTATCTTTACTATATTCACAGCAAATGCATAAAGAAACGTATACTTTTCATTAACATTTTCTTCATAATTCGCGTTTTATGAATTTTTTACCTTTGAAAGGATGCTTATAAGGGTTCGGAATTCATCTCCAAACTTAAATTAGCTTCAGTCTGCAATTAGTAACATATATGAAAGGAGAAAACATACCAATATAAAATATTCATAATTCATTCAACCACACAAATGAATAAATAAAGAATATCATTTTTCGAATATATACCATAAATATTCATTTTCATTACCTCATTTAAAGAAAAAATGCTCATTAGAAAAAAGTCAGGTTTTAATGGTATGCATCGCTTAAATATATTTTTTATTCCATAATCCAGGTAAATTTAAAAAATTTTCAATAGCTTATCCCTTAATGAGAAGTATGAATAGTATATTGTTTTTATGTGGACCTCAATGGAATTTCCAAAAACAGAACTTTTAAATTTCAGAAAATAGAACAATGACCATATACTTTTTGCCGGAAATTGTTGAAACCTGAACTCATCATTGTAATAGATTTATAGTTGTATGTTTTTGTCAACTGAAGCCTTTCTACTCAAATAACTGTCTCATCAAATTTAATCATGAGTACGTAATGATGTCGACAACTAATTAGATAACTTCTTAACATCCCACGAATGGAAGAGCATTAGACCCATGACTCTGTTTATATAGGAGGTTTTGCTTATCGCGCATACTAAAGATTACCACTCGCCCAAACTGCCGAGTATCAAAAGAAAACTGGATCATGTGTTAAAAAGCTATGATAAATAATTAATCACGGAAATTCCGTTAATGTGATGAAGGTTTCCGTTGAGCTCTGGTTTATTCTTATTATCAGTGATTTGATTAGGCTATGCCTGAATATCTCAATAAATTCAAGGCACCGTGTTTAAACGCAGAATTTTATAATGTCTCTGACACCACGTACACTTTTGGCTTGCCTAAGATTTTTGTAATACATTTTAATATAAACTGAAAACATTGCCTTCCAACAAAGCTGTATTCGCAAGACTGTAAGGGAGGAAGCCTGAAAAACTATAGACAACTTGCATGCAGAAGCGGAATACTTACCCTTTATTCAATGATGCGGGGGATCGATTCCGTGATCTTTCAATCTGAAAAGCTTTTTCTATCAATGAGCTACAGCGATTAATTCCTAAATTTTATATTTCTTACATATAAATCAATGATGCAAGATGTCAATAAAATATTGGATACATTTGAATGTTAAATGTCCCATTAAACCTATCTTCATTATCATTAAATAATGAAGATAGGTTTAAATTGGTGACACTAATGTTGAATGGGCTGAAAACGCTTGATGTCCCTTTTCATTGCACTTCCATACATGCGCTATTCATCGCACAGAATATATCAAGATAATAGTAAATTTTGCACAATTTTCCGGCAAGTATGCCGTCATCCCGTGTCTGAAATTCTTTCTTAAAGGAAAGAATTTCAGTCACGGGATTAAGTCATTAAAATTCGACATTTTCCTCCTTTAATAGATGTCTTTTACAAATCGTCAAAAGAAAACGTTCCGTGGATCACCTGGTCCAATCCATCTATCTGGGAAATGGTCATTCAAAGAACTACTAGTGATAGTACCCCAATAGGTGTTGTCATCCTTTTTAATTTTTGGTTGTATGGGACATTCATGGGATTAAACGTCGAATTAACAAATTAAGACTAATCATGATATATTATTCTAACGTTGTGCAAAAATTAAAAAAAAACATACTGGCGTAGGCCATATTTAAAAATAAAACCAGAAAAACTTAACAATCATGATACGACAAAATGAGTTTTCAAACAAGAAAAAAAATTATGAAAATTACGTTTAATATAAACGAAAATATGTGAGTGCGATTTTATGAGTTTGATTATATTTTTGTTTTTATGAACTATTAAAAGTCAAAATGATTCCAACATTTTCAATGTACATTTTAAATCTTGTATAAGGAGCAAGCACTACAAAACAAATATTAACCTTGCTAATAAATTCTTTGATAAATAAAACATTTAATAATTCATTTAGTAAAATGCATTTTAGTAAAACATTTAATAAAATGCATTTTTGTAATTTTCTTAGAATTATAGCGATCAGGAACTTAAAGTAATTTTCTTTTTTGTAAATAAATATTTGAAATTATTTTCATGTAATTTCTTATAAAATTAAAAAAATTGGTGATAAATCTGACAATATTTACTCGATTATTTTACATTTGGAATAAGTGTGATATATTATTATAGTAGGCTCGCAGCTATTCTTACATTTAGAATTCTATTTTATATATTGGATTTAAAATAAAACATTTCAGGCATGATTCTATGGAAATTATGAATGGATTTCATCGCATTCCGTGGACATTGAAGTGCTCTCAATTCCCTTCTCTCACTAAGCGATACAATCATTTAAAAAATTAAGGTTAATTCCGATTTCTTTCAAAAGTTAAACTTACATTCTCTTTCCACCATTTTAATTTTCCAATGGTTTTAATATTATTTGCAACATTGAATTAAGCGACATTGACTTAATTTATTAACCTTGACATTCCATCAGTGACAAAAAGACAAAATCTCGAAAACTGGGTGTATTTCACAAAACAATGGATACGGAAGGTTTGCCGCGGACTCTGTGTCCATTGATCCGTGTCCACTTAATCCTAACTGTTTACAAACCCTCAGCAATGGATTGAGTATAAAATACCCTTTCGCATCTCCATTCAACACTCGAAGACTCACTTTCAATAGTCAACCATGTACACTTTGGTAAGTTCCTATTGCAAGATTTTATAATTGTAAACATTTGAGTGTTTTTTTATGCTTACTCTTTTGAATTCAATTCTTGCATCTTTTGTCCATTATTTCTGGGTCCATTCCTCAGTTAGCTTTCATAAAGTTGAAATAATTTAAGCTACTTTTTAGAAAAGATTTTCCCCAATTTGAATTAAATTAAAAATAATTTCAATATCAATTGAACAATTTCAAGAAATTAAAAACAAACATTTTATTCGATCAATGGCAAATTTCCGTCAGTTATTCATTGAAAGAAAAACCAACGGGTTCTCCATTTAAATATTTTACAAATTAGTTTCAACTTATTGCAATATTAAACTAAATTGCATTCAGATGGAAAAGTTGCTAATTTGTTTTTAAACTATTTCTTAGTTTCAGCTCAAATATGTATTATTTTTGAGAAATAAGTAAACAGTGTTGTATAATATTCTCACGGCAGCTTATTTGTCAATTTTAGCAATGTTTGTAAATGGCATCATGCTCATAAAAACTTGTTTCGTGCTTCTTTAATTGTATAAACTTAATTTTGTCTGTGTTCTAGTACGCGGCAGGATGTGGCTTTTATGTGTAAAAGTCCTTCTTTGTAATTCTTCTGCATTTAGTTAATCATATTATATTTTTGTTTGAAATAAACTTCTTTCTATAGTTAAAAAAATGCAAATCTTAAGTATCTAATAAAAATAAAATATATCATAATTTTTTTCTATCTGCGATTTTAGCACTCGTTCAAATAAAATGTATCATTCTGAAAGAAATTTTACAGACAAAAAATGACACAATAGCATGCAATTTTCATAACCCTCAAATTCTTTTAATATAATTTTAATAATTTAGCTCTTAAAATTTTGCTTTCAGTTTTTAAGAAATTTGGTTCACAATTGTAAAACAGAATAAATGCTTTAAGTATTTGCAGAAGGAACAAAACTTTAACTGCATTCTATTATATGAGTTATAATGCATTTTGTTATTCTAAAAGAAGAATATTTTCGAATATCATAATAAAATTTAAAAAAAAAATTAGATGTAATTATATGGATTTGAATATACGTAGGACATGTTCCAAGTATGAGATTTGATACTGTAGGAATTATATCTTGAATATTGATACTGTAACAATATATATATCTTATTTTTTATTAATAAATACGTACTTTCATTATGAAAAAAATTAATTCCTTAACTGCAGAAATCATGCATTATAAGGAATGTGATTTATGCATAGTTCATTCGGGTGATTTTTTAATATTAAATAATGTGCAAATTTTATCAAAATCTACCTACTGAACATCCAAAAATTCTTTGATATTTTATGATATGAACCATTCCAATTTCCAAGGTAAGAGTATTATTATTTCCTTTAAGAATTTTGGCTTACTCGGTAAAGCGGTCTTTTTTCTAATCACTAATCAACGTCAGAATAGAACTTACCACATTTTTTCAATGTTAACAGTATACAAGATATTATACAATGTATAATTTTATTCCGTAATGAGAAGACCTTAGATAAAGGGCTAAAATATGAATATGAATATTTTCAATGATCAAACCATAGTAAAAAATATTATTAACTCCTTATGTATACCTTATTTAATGTTAACCTTATATATATATATATATATATATATATATATATATATATATATATATATATATATATATATATATATATATATATATATATATATATATATATATATATATATATATACTGGTTTTATAAATATTTCTTGTATACTTATAAATGATTCGATTTAAATCTTGATCGTATTCTAAAATTTGCTAACTCAATTTTTTTCTGTTATTTAGGTGATCGCTTTCGTTGCTATCATTGGGGCAGCCATTGCCAACCCAATCCTTCCTTTGGTAAGTAAAAGAATTCATTACTAAAAAAATATTATAATATTAGATTAATTACTTAGCCTCAAAGCCGTTAATCTCACAGCAATTTAGTTTTAAAATCACACCTTTAGGATGGAAGCGTCAGAAATCCGATCGCAGCATTATAAAAGCTCGGGAGGAATAAATTACATTTCTGTCTTTTGTATAGAATGGTCTTAACGGATACTAAAAAATTTATCTGTGGAAACTCCTGCCGTGTAGCAAATTTGTGGAGTATATTCAAATGTCTTATAAAAACTTTCGGCTGCTAAGCTATTCACTATTCCATGTTAATGTTTATTTTGATTCTGTTTTCATCGCAAAAGTTTGTTTTATATCTTGAATATGATACTGAAGCAAGAGAAACTTCTCAACCATATCTCTTTTAACAGTGTGAGAAAATAAGCTCCTTCTAAAAGAGTAAATTATAATTTCTATATATTTCATAAAACCTAATCTATTTCGTTAACGATATCTTTGTTTTAAGTTTTAATTCTTATGTCTCTATGATTGAAATTCACAAAATAAAGCTTTGATATAGTGCTCTAAAAGTTTTACGGCTAACACACAGATGCAGAAATAAATATAACTGAAAAGAAATATATAAAAATAGCCTCTCCAAAGTGCAACAGTAGTAGAAAAAACGACATACAATGACTAAATAAATATTTATTGGACCGAAATTAATCAAATGTTAAGAATTTCACTTTTTACCATGACAAATGAAATAAGCCAATGAACGCAATAATTCATGTCAATTTTAGATTATTGCTTTAGAGTTCCATCTGTTTATTTCTGTTGATTCAAGTCTGTAAGCACAGCCAAATGCTTAATCATTTTGAATCACGATCAAGTGAGGAGACGACACCAAAGTCGGCATTGCTTCCCATGCCATTCTATTGAAGAACACTGGACAATATAAACAGTTTAAAATGCAAAACTCCGCGTTGTTTTACTGAACCAGATATCAAATCCGCTACCTTACGAATATAGGAAAGAATTTTTTTATTTGAAAATAACTCATTTCATATACTGTAACAGTATGTTAAAAAGCTCCAAGTACAAATAAATGTGGTGTATTTTGAGAAAGATATTTCACAAAATGTGTATATACAAATTCTGCTTCAAGCTTTTAAAAATCACCGAAGTTAAAGATTTGTATCACGAACTAAGAAACAATAAGTTTACTAGTTCTTATAATAATTATCTATCAGTTTTACTCAACGTAGACAATAAGTGACATTTAAAGCTTCAGAAAATCAAGTTCTGGTAGTGAGCCAAAGCGTAATTTCCTTACTGTTATATTCATTTATCTATAATAATGTGATTGCTTTCTTTGCGAAGTTTAGTACATAAAACAATCGTATGAACTCTAACAAGAAAATACTAATTCTTTTGAAAAAATTTACTTATTTATAAATAATAGTAATTAATTTGTCATTTTGTAATATTTTAAATATGTTAAACTGTGGCTTCTATTTAAGTCATGAAACAAATGATGTCTTACGATGTATAGTGATTGTATATATGATACTCTTATATAAGCAATTTACATAATTTATAATTAAATGAAACATCAAAACACGAGGTAAATAAAAAAAACTTCG
The DNA here is from genome assembly GCA_030067965.1 of Latrodectus elegans. Lineage (NCBI taxonomy): Eukaryota > Metazoa > Arthropoda > Arachnida > Araneae > Theridiidae > Latrodectus > Latrodectus elegans. The sequence goes on from CM057810.1 coordinate 49,335,027, forward strand.
GCGTCTTCGTAAAAATAAATAACAATACTTTTCAGCTTCATCAGGTAAGTCAGCTTTAAGGCTCATGTGAACTAACTTCCTTTTATATTAGGTGATAAAACTAAAGCATACTATTGATTATTTAAAAAAAAATCAATTACGTTCTATGAACTTTCCCATTCCTACAATGACTTCGCTACATTTTATTTATTCCAAATAACAGGTTCACCATGAGCCTATCCACCACGAACATATCCACCATGCTCCTCAGCCTTACAAGTTCGGATACAGTGTGAAAGATCACCATGGTGAACAACACCGAGAAGAGGCCGGAGATGGACATGCAGTCAGAGGTAGCTATGGATTCACAGATGACAGAGGAGTCGCTAGGCAGGTCAACTACGTAGCTGACCACGGTGGCTTCAGAGCTGAGGTCAAGACCAACGAACCTGGCACAGCCAATCAGAACCCAGCTGCTGTTCACATGATCTCCGATGCTCCTGCTCATGGATATGACCATCATGGTGCATATATGGTGGCACCAGTAGCTCATATTGCCGTTGACGGTCATCACCACGGTGGTTATGGTTTAGGCTATGGATATGCTGCACCTTATGCTGCTGGCTATGGTTATGGCTATCCCGGATATAGCAACGGATATGGCTTGGCCAGCGGTCTTCTCGGTGGACTTGGATATCTCAGATATGGTTATTAGAAACACAATGGGGAAACTTTGGATGCCTTGAAACAGAATTTAAATATTTTGTAAATAGATGTTTTGTTTTCGTTTGAATAAAATTGTTTGTTGCATAATACACCACTAATATTTTTTATATATTTGTTATACAACTCATTTTAAAGTTTATTTTTCTCTTCTAACAACATTAACTCTATTCTAACAACATTAACTCTATTCTAACAACATTAACTCTATTCTAACAACATTAACTCTATTCTAACAACATTAACTCTATTCTAACAACATTAATTCTATTCTAACAACATTCATGTATGAAATAATCTAAGTAAGAATCATTTTTTTAATTTTTATGAATATTATAAATTATCAAAGTAAGATTAATGTTCTTTAAATATCACTTTTTAAAAGACATTAGCATCATATTCAAGAATATTTATTTTCAACTCATATTTCTTAACTACCTAAGACAGAGAATAAATATTTATCATTCTTATTACATTTTAATTTAAAATATGTGACTAACGGGCCATGAACCATTCTTGCTTTAATCCATTCTTGAAATATTTAAGCTCTTAGATCAGGTGTAATATTTAATGAATCATGTTGGAAAGTCTAATCTGATGAATGGCTGAGATATTTTCACACATGATTTGTGTGCTCTCATGAACTCCATTTTCACTTCTTTCATAAATAGTTTGATTTTAAGTCAATAATCACACACACATTGATTAACCCAAATCAACATGCATAATGACTACCAACATGAAAGCACACAGCTGAAGGGATTACCAAAAAATAAGTAGCACGTAAATATATAAGAAATACAAACCGAAACAATAAAACACAATGATTACTAAACTTGATTTATCAAATATGGAATGCACAAAAAAGTGAAGTAAAGCGTAATTACTGAAATACCACCCAAGCCAAGAAGCTACTATTTCATATAAATACACTTTTACAATCATAAATATAATTAATTTCTTATGTTCAATTAATTTCACAACGCTTTTAATTTCCATTGTGTGTGAATTTAATTAAAATTCTATATTTAACTTAAAATTACCATAATTAAATTAAATTTAAATGGCTAATTTATATATTCTTGTTTATATATATATATATATATATATATATATATATATATATATATATATATATATATATATATATATATATATATATATATATATATATATATATATATATGTGTAATTTTTTTTCTTGCCTGTTCTTTTCATTCTTATATATGAATTACTTTGATCATTTTGCGCTAGTTTCCAATTTTGTACGGTCATGGTATGTAAATTTAGATTTCTGTCAGCAAGTCTGCAAAAAACTATTTCTTGTTATTAAGCTGGTAAGGCTGATATTAATTTATTTTTATGTATTTGCTTACGCTCTTTTGTTTTCGTTTGTTCTTTTATATTAAGCTTCGATTGTTATTTTTATTGTGAATATATACAAATTCTTTTGAATTATGGGCCAAACATTAAGGTGTGATAATGTAGGGAAAAGAATACATCTGTTTTGATAGGGGGATGGTTTCCTATAAGTTACACATGTACTCTAGCAATCATTCTGAGTATATTTGCTATAAAAGTATATTTGCTATTTTAGCGTTTAAACTGCGGCAAGAATTACAAGAGTTCAGGTGTAAACATTAGACGCAGTTTCCTTGTCTTTAAGAACAACATTTAGCTCGTTTCCCAAATATCTTATGAATTTCAGATTGAAACTCAAAGCAACTGAAAGAAAACATTGAAAACCCATATTTATTAACCACTTCTTGATAGAAGTTGCAATTTAAAATGGCACGATGTCGTCATAGAAATAACATTCCTCCTTTTTCATACTGTTGCCAGAGTGTAAGACGAATCAGATTGTTCAAAATTTTCATGTGGATATTGGCATTCACGATACCAGCAAAAATGCATAAACGTTCTTTAACATACCATGGAGAACATCTCAAAACATATATACTACTACTTACGAGTTTGGCTACTGGAGCTCTAGTAAAAAAAAGTTCACCAGGAAATTCTATTGTGAATTTGTTGGATAAAGGGAAGTTTACATTATATGCATCCTCATATTCATGGATGTTGAATATGTGAGGTTTTTTCCTCAAAGTACAAAAGCATATTGCAGTCTTATAGGCCTGTTGAAAACTCTTTAAGGGTGATTTAAATATATTCCTTACCGTTTTTAGGAGCATCATGTTTCAGAATTAGTTAGTTTACGGGATATCCCAAATCTGAACCGTTTTCATGTTCAACTCCCATGGTCTTTCATTTCTTCACGCCATCACTAATAGTTAATTATGTCAATTTTACCAAAATTCCTCAAATGTACTTCTGTAGCGCCCCATATCTTCAGCACCACCCATGACGTCATCACCAAGGAAGGCAGTCCCTCTCCAGCAACCGTAGGAATGAGACGTATATCCATATGACTCTCATGTTTACCCTATTCCCTTTAACTTTATGTGTTTAAATGTAATTTTGTTTTATTTGTAGTATATGTATCTGTGTTGTGCTCAAATTGTACCCTTAATTGTAATAAATTATTTTGAGCTATTTAAGGAACTTATTTCTTTGTTCCTATTAAACCAGATAAGTGCTACAATATAAAAATAATGGCTGCCCAACGTGAGGCCCGAGTTAGAGTTTCTTTTCGCTGTTAAAAATTCTACCCAGAATTAAATCTTGTTGTTGGAGGGGAACTCAAAATTTTACAGGTTACCTCCTGATGTGTTGTGTGTTATGGATTAATGCAAAAATATAATCTCATCCGAGATTGGAGTGTCTTTTGTTGTTCAACTGGAGTGGAGTGTCTCCTTCATTTGGATTATCCAGTTTTGATTTGCGAATTCGAGATAAGTTTTTGTTACTGTTTTATATTTCTAATATTTCCTAATTAATTGTGAAGAATTACAATTAAGGAAGTAATTAATGAGTGTTAATGTTTAAGCAGTTATGAATATAAAACTGTATAAAAAGTTTCTTTATAAGTTGTTGTGTTTCGATAAAAGTGTTATTTTATGTTCTTGAATTTAGAACAGTATTAATACTTGCGAGTATAGTTATTTGTTTGATTTGGTAGATATGTTTCATATCTTATTAAATGCTTAAAATTTAGTAGAATATTGAGTTAAAAAAGAAACATTTATTTTATTATTATATTTGAAGTATTATAGTATGTGTGCGTGAATTATATTTTAAGAAAATTATGAACAATAAGTAAAATATTTGTTACTTTTGAATATTATATATTTCTTATATATTATATTTCTTAATTCTGAATATTTGAAGATAACAATCTTTACGGTGAGATAGTGTTTTAAAATTGAGTAGCTAACAGAATTTAAATGTCTGATGACTGTGCGTTTTTCATGTGATGATACTTTTGTTTTGATTTAAAACACGAAACAAGGCGCCGCAAACGACCGTTGTTATTGTTTTCATAAATGCCTCTCTGTCTAGCTGCTCAATATCTATGAATGCTATGAGAGTTCAGTATATATTAATGCTTATTTTTATTTTATTTTTTTCCTCATTCACTTTCTGTTTGGAATTTTTGTGTTTTAATCTTTTAGTAAGTGGTTTCATTGAATAAAGAATGAAAATATATTGTTTTTCATGTATATTTAAGGTTATATTTTAAGATAACAAAATAATATATTATTAATATTTTGGTAAAAGGAATCAGAATAGATATTTTAGGAAATTGAGGAAATTTAAAGAAATAAAAATTTAATAGAAAATTTTGTTATTTATATATAATATATTCTTTGAATGCATATGATTAAGTTATCTTTATTAATATATTTTGATTTATTGAATGTTGGAATTGAAGTATTGATAAAATATAATTTATAAACAAAGGTACATTAAGTGATTATTGGTAATTGTAAAACGATAGTATAGAGTTTTAAATGAAAGAAAATAAAAAGTTTCATGATAGAATTTTGAAATGTTTTGTTTCGGTTTTGTTTGAATTGAAATATAAAATAAGAGCGAATCTTTATAAATTTAGTAAGATTAATATAATAAAATTGATTTGATTATTTTATAATGGTGAATATTATATGATTATTTCTGGGTTTATTTGATTTGATTATTTTATTATGGTGAATATCATATGAATATTTCAGGTTTATTTACAATAATTAAAGAGTTCATTTTATTTGCAATTAATGTTTGAATAAATAGTAATAAGTTACATTTCATATATATTTAGAGTTATAAAAGATTTATATTTTAACATAATCTGGTACTTAAGACTGATGTTGTTTAAATTTCTGTTTTAACTAAAATAAAAACACTTGCAAAAATGTCATTCCTTGGGAAAGGGAAAAGGAGGATCTGAGAAACCTCGCTACAGAAATGGGGCTAGGGGTAGCAGATGATCTGGAAAGTAATTCAACTGAAAGATATCATAACCAAATCAAAAGATTATGATGAAGAGTTGGTGAAAAATATGCTAACTAATATAATAGAGGAACGGCTTGAAAAAGAAAAACAAGCTGAATGCGAAAGAATTGCCAAAGAAAAAGAACTATGCATTGAAAAAGAGAGAGCGTATGAATTGCAACGCTTAAAACTCCAAGTGGAAGCTCAGAAGGTACTTTCCTCCACAGATCCATCCAGTGAAACAGAGAAAACAAACTGGGATCTGAATCGAATTCTCCCAAAATTTAATCCCAATAAAGATGAAATCGGACTTTATCTGACAGTATTTGAACGTCAATTAAAATTAGTGAATATACCTGAGATGAATTGATGCCGTACTTGATAGGCTCATTGCCAGCCGAAATAAATCAATTAATTGCTAGAGAAAATGAAGAGGACGTTAAAGACTACTCAAAGGCGAAAGAGATGCTCTTGAAGCGTTTTAGACTTACTTCAGATAAGTTTCGGCAGATGTTCTCGCAACATAGAAAAAGTGCAGAAGTAACATGGAAAGACTTCTATTTTGAAATTAAATCGTATTTCGAAGGATGGGTAAAAGAATTAAATATCGTCACTTTTGAGAAATTGCAAGACTTAATTATAGCTGACCAGTTAAAGAAAAGAACACCTCCAGAGGTTAGAGAACATTTTGTTGATCAATGGTCAGAGCTGAATGATCCTTTAGAACTTGCAGAAAAGCTTGACAGTTATGAAAATGTAAGACTGGGAATGAAGAAAAATTCACCTATCTTTGCTAAGAAGCCAAACTTCAAAGACTATGTTAAATCTGCTTCAGAGAGAAACTATAAGCTTCCTATTTCTAGGGAAAATGACAAAATTAAATATTCCAGTTATGAAAGTCCAAAATTTACTAAAGACAAGCCAGAAAGAAGATTTTCTGTTCATTGCTATGGATGTGGTAATCCTGGTTTTATTCAGTCTAAGTGTCCAAAGTGCAACAAATTAAAAGAAGAGGCTAAAACAATTGTTAATGGTGTAAAGTTGTATACCGCACAATCTTCAGATTCATTGTCCAGCTCAATTTTTTTAACTGTTTGTGGTGAAAAAGCAGCTTTTTGTGCCGACACCGGTGCATCAAATTCCATTGCGGGAGAGAAATTTTATAGTTTATTGAAAAATAAAGGTTTCAAATTTCAAAAGAAGAATATTACAATGGTACTTGCTGATGGAAAAGAAAGAAATGTCCCAGCTTTGTCAACAGTCGTAAATCTTAATGTAGAGGGAAAGAAAGTTCGTATGAAATTTATTGCATTACCAAACGCTAGAGGCAATAGAACATTGCTTGGCACTGACTTTCTCCAGGCTGCTGGAATTGTGCTTAACATCCAGAATGGCACTTGGCATTTTAGTGAATATCCACACAGACATTACCCATTTTATCGTGAACCATCCGAAACCGTAAGTACTGCAAAAGTAGTAATGTCGCAGAAATTAACTTCTCCTGATATGCCTGCTGAAATTTCAGAAACCTCTAATTCCGTGAAATTGAGGAATGATGAAGGAAAACATTTGACAAGAGAACAACGAAACAAATTAAATTCATTGCTGGAAGAATTTGAAAATAACTTCAAGCCAGGGGGAGAGCCTACTCCTTTTATTGAACATAGAATACAGACTGAAATAGCCTACCTGTTGCTGAACCACCATATAGAATGACGCCTGCAAAGAAAGAGTTGTTGAAGAAAGAGCTAGATTCCTTACTAACAGAAGGAATAATTGAGGAATGTGAGTCTCCTTATGCAAGTCCTGTGGTATTAGTACCTAAACCAAACGGTACCATTAGATTGTGTGTTGATTACCGCAAAGTTAAACTCAACGACTATTCCGGATAACTATCCACTACCTAGAATGGATGATTTATTGACTGAGGCCAAGTCGACGAAATACATGTCTACGATAGATTTAAGATCTGGTTATCATCAGGTCAAAGTTCATGAATCAGACCAAGAGAAGACAGCCTTCATCTGTCCATTTGGAACTTTTAAATTTTTACGTATGCCTTTTGGGTTGCGCAACGCACCCGCAACTTTTCAACGTCTCATTGATAAATTTAGATCTGGTCTCAAAGATGTTTTTGCATTGTCATACCTTGATGATATCATTATCTTATCAGAAACTTTTGATGAACATTTATCAGATTTACGAAAAGTGTTTGAAAGACTTTCTATATTTAAGCTCAATGCCAATAGAAGCAAGTGCAATTTTTCTTGTGACAGAGTGAAGTATTTAGGTCATTGGATAACTGAAAAAGGTGTAGAAGTAGATGCTGACAAAGTATCCACTATTCAAAAAATTCCAACACCAAAATGTGTTAAAGAAGTTCAGTCCTTCTTACAGACTTGTTCCTGGTTCCGGGAGATATGTTCCCCATTTTTCTGAAGTTGCTAGACCCCTTAGTGACTTAACTAAAAAGAATAAACAATGGACATGGGGTGATACAGAGCAGAAAGCATTTGAAGAGTTAAAAAGACGGCTGATTTCACCACCTGTGTTGTCTCAGCCAGATGGATCTAAACCATTCCTCATAAGAACTGATGCGAGTAATTACGCTTCTAGGAGCAGTCCTTATCCAAGGAGAAAGACCGGAAGAACATGTGATTGAATATGCCAGTCGATTGCTCAGTTGGGCAGAAAGAAATTATTCAACTACCGAAAAAGAAGCACTAGCGGTAGTATGGGCTCTTGAGAAGTTCCGTGGCTATGTGGAAAATCAAGAAATCATTATTGCATCAGATCACCAACCCTTGAAGTGGCTTATGAGTATTAAATCGCCATCCGGACGCTTAGCTCGATGGGCTCTTCAAATCCAGTCATATCATCCGAAAATACTTTACACTCCAGGAAAATCTAATGTAATTGCAGATCTTCTGTCTAGACCATTTGATACAGAGGACAAATTTGTTTGTAACTTCAACACTATTTCCATAGATTTACCATCCCGGAAATCTAAAGACATTCGCGAAGAACAACTGAAGGACGAGGATGTAAGAAAGATCATAGACTGCTTTGAAAGTGGACGGAAAGATGAAAATTATGTAAATTGGACTAGTAGAGGTTATCTCATGAATCAGGGAATACTGTATCGATATTCGCCTGAAACAGAGTCAGAAGAAGCACAGTTAGTTGTCCCTTGTCACGAGCGAGAACGTGTCCTACAGCAATATCATGATTCTCCCACGGCAGGACATTGTGGAGCTGAGAATACGTATCATAAAATTGCTTCTAGATATTTCTTTCCTGGTATGAGAAAGTTTATCGCCGAATACGTGAAAGATTGTGCTGAATGTAATCGGTACAAATCTAACAACCAGAAACCTGCTGGATTACTCAGAACGCCTATTTACTCACAAAGATTTGAGACGCTGGCAATAGACTTGTTTGGTCCTCTTCCAGAGACCCCAGCTGGAAAAAATGGATTTTTCTTGTTGAAGATACAAGTACAAGATGGGTCGAACTTTTTGCCCTAAAAGATGCCACAGCTATCAATTGCTCTAAAATATTGATAGAAGAAGTCTTCTTACGCTATGGCTTACCTAGAAGACTAATCAGCGACAACGGTGTACAATTTGTCAGTGCTGTAATGCAACAAACTTGTAAGATCCTAGATATTAAGCAAGATCTTATACCTTTATACCATCCTCAAGCAAATCCTGCTGAACGTAAAAATCGAGATCTAAAACCCAAATTAGCAATTCTAGTTGGTGACTCACATGATACTTGGGAGGACGAACTAACCATGATACGTTTTGCTTTAAACACCGCAAAATGTGATTCTACAGGTCATACGGCAGCTTACCTTCAGTTCGGAAGAGAACTTCGAACCACAGACGATGTCAATCATGATATTAGAGCTGTCATTGATAACGATAACTTCGTCGCAGAGATAACACCTTACTTAAAAGAATTTGCACGATTTACACCCATAATTAGAGAACGTATAGAGCAAAAGCAAGATGCTAGAAAGGAGTACTTTGACAAGAAGCACAGACCCGTTTATTATCAACCAGGTGATAAAGTTTGGATCACTTTACATCCCGTGAGCAAGTCCAAAACCAAAACAAGTAAAAAATTCATGCCCAAGCGTGAAGGACCTTATATTATATTAACGAATAAATCCCCAAATACATATGATGTTGCAGATCCTGCTGCCCCTGATCAAGTACTCGGTACTTACCATACCAGTATGTTGAAGCCTTATCAACAATCCTCTAGAGATAAAGGGCCAGTGTATCCATTGAAAAGTAGAGGAAGACCACGTAGACAACCTCAACCTTAACCTCAATCCTGTCTCCTTGCCGGGACGTCGGCGGAGCCAGAGGGGGAGTCTGTAGCGCCCCATATCTTCAGCATCACCCATGACGTCATCACCAAGGAAGGCAGTCCCTCTCCAGCAACCGTAGGAATGAGACGTATATCCATATGACTCTCATGTTTACCCTATTCCCTTTAACTTTATGTGTTTAAATGTAATTTTGTTTTATTTGTAGTATATGTATCTGTGTTGTGCTCAAATTGTACCCTTAATTGTAATAAATTATTTTGAGCTATTTAAGGAACTTATTTCTTTGTTCCTATTAAACCAGATAAGTGCTACACTTCTCATTAATGCCAGAAACAACTAAAACAATTTCTTTAAAGCATTTAAATTCCTTTTGCGTAGATACATCTTCGCAATTTCAATCAGACTTAACAGCCTTCCCACTTCGCATGCCGTATTTAACCTTCTCAGGCCACGTACGAGCTCTAGATTTGCATGAATTCTGATGTGTAATTAGTGTTAAAATGAAACACTGCAGTCTAATGTGTATGTTGTAAAATAACGTACGTGTATATTTGTAAATTTTTATATAATTCACAAATTTCGTTTCGGCTTATGAATTATTAGTATAGTTTATAAACTTTTTTATCATTAGCTCCTTGGTGAATCGCTTATTTAATACTGAAAATGTTTGAATGCAAAGTTCTAACACACATTTATATAAAAATTTACAAATAGACAGTGTCAAAACAAGCTGACTCCAGAAAAGTGAATTACCTAGAGCTTGTCAAAATAGATATCAGATCTCTAATTATGTAAATATATTTCAATTTAACTTTAAGTTTGAAATTAAACTTATTTAATGTTTCAGGATTGACTACTTTCCCATAATTATTTTCATTATGATAGATATATTTTATAAAAATTTCTCTTGTTTAATTAATTTCTATTACTAAGCTACCTTTATATATTAAAAATGCTGAATAATCAATTTGAAATTCTAAAACAAATTTCAAAGTTATTACAATTTTTATAATACATTCAACCTGATTTTCTGCATTTTGTTCATTTGTCGCGCTCACTTAAATATAAATGTTTCATATAGAAATAATTTAAACATCCTAAATTAATCTGTAAAGGAAATGAAGCTAAGAATATGAATAAGTTTACAGTCTCAAAGAAATCACTTAACAAACACGTATAGCTAAAAATATATCTCATAATTTATTGCTCTGACCCCGTGCTTGGTCATTTGCCACTAAGCACTTGATTCCGAGGGTGGAGCGAAATGGTATCTTAGTGACAGCATCACGTGTAAGCTCCGATGTCTAGTTGACATTCATTTTTACGAATGGAATTTGGCAAAAGTCCATGCGTAAAAATAAAGCATTTTATAAAATACGCGAATTATTTTTAACCATATTTTCCACAAATATTGTAAATGATAAAAATTTCCACGCATTCTACTGATCATGATTTTTCTAGAGCTTTATTTTTTTTTTAATTTGAATTAATTTTATGCTTGTGTGAAATTGTTTTCATAATTTTAAATTGAATATTGTTGGGAAAAAATGGAATTTATTTGCTTGCAAATGAAATTTTATATTTTTTTTATTTTTGTCTGAAAAATTTGTGTTTTGAATATTGATAAGTTAAGATGAATAATTCCTTTGCCTCACATTTTTTTAAAATCCTAATCACTAAAGCATTTTCCAAGATTTGTTCCTCAGCTGGAAAAGTTTACTTTTTCATCAAAAGTTATGTTTGTAGCGAGATCTCTTGAATTAAAGATTAATAAATTATGCTTTGTATTTCCTGATAGAAATAACCAAATTAATCAGATTGGTTTAATTTATTAAACCAATCTGATTAATTTATTAAACCAATCTGATTCTGTAATTTGTAAATTAAACCAATCTTTAACCAAAGTCACTCTTCATGGAAAATCTCAAACTCGTTAAGAATAACAAAACTAATCATTGCACAATGTGAAAGTTTAAAAACACTAATTCACTATCTTCCAGACACGATGCCTTTTCCTGAAACACACCACAATCGGGTTTTTATTCCTTCTTTGCTTTTGATCTGTAATTTGTATATATATAAAAAAAAATAAAAAAAAAAACTCGCCTAGAATAAGTTTTTCCAGTCCAAAATAGGATTTTCTTGTCATTATTGAGTGACATTTATGATCCGATTCTTGTCATGAACGAGAAAGTACCAGCATACTTTGCTTGTACTAAGTAGACCTTTCTCAATGATATTTCAGGAACTATACTATACCATTTAGAACTCATATCAAAAATCTATTCTAGTTCTGATTATTTTATTTCGGTTTCTTGAATAACATAAAAAAAATATGCAGAAAATATCGTTTGAATATTAGTTATAGAAGTTTTGTTTTACTTTTAGACATGAAAACATCGTGCACCAAAGTGTGAAGAAAACATTTTTAGAATTTCTAAGCTATTTATAAAATCACAAAATTTAAATGCAAATTTATGACATGAGTTTCATGTCTTAAGAGATAAAAAATGGAAAAAATATATCACTTATATCATTGACTATATTTTAAAAATGTGGTTGAACATTTAAAAAAGGATTAAGTGTATTTAAAAAATCTTTTTGCATTTCAAGGTTTATATATATATATATATATATATATATATATATATATATATATATATATATATATATATATATATTCGGAAGAATAAATAAATTCTAGCTTCTTCAGAAAATAACTACATCTTTGTAATATGAGTCAAAACTGAAGAATATTTATCATTTTGCTCGACTGGTTTTGTCTGATACAACAATTAGTGGATGCATTTTCTATCTCAAGCGTGAATGTTTGTAGCTATTTGGAGATTATCTGAAATTAAATATTGCTGTCCAATGCAAAAAGCGGTGACTGGGCCAAACTTTTTGATACGGGAAACTAGAGTAGAAAGGTGTAGATCCAAATAGGAAATCATGACTGATTAATGTTCAATGATGATGAACTGATTAAAGAGCTAGCCACTGCTAAAAAAGAATAGTTCAGCATAATTTGAAATATTTATTCTTATTCTTGTAAATATAATTAGCCTTCAATTTATTTTCTTTTACGTTATTCAATATATAAACTTTATATTTTATATTCTTCTATATATGATTTTTTTCGATACTAGAAACAGCCGAAACTAATTATCTTGTAAGGACAATTGAATGTCAAAATTTCCGCATATTCTTAAGTCTATGTGCTGATTTAGAGAGACGTGGAGAAATGGGTTACCATATCAAATTTCGATTTCGTTAGTTTATAGTGATTCAAAAACATAATATTTCTAATTACGTTTGACAACTTTGTTAGGTGGAAATAGAAACCAGGAAATGTGTTTACTATGATCTAATTATGTGTTTTCACAATATATGAAGTGTCAAAACACTCTTTCATGTGTAATTTGGTTTAATATATTCCCTAATATAAGTATAAAACAACTGTTATTTTATATAACTCCTAGAAGTTATAAGCAATGATTAGGGATGTTGTTACAGAAGCTAGATGTTTCCCATTTTGTCGAAAAAGCAACCACCTTCCTATAAAATACAGGCGTTACCACTGTCTGGCACTTTTTCAAACAGTACATTTAGATCTCACAATTGATAATAAAATTAATATTATTACAAAGTATGCTGTATATAGTGAAATACAGGATGAGATAAATGATGAAATGTTTCGACTGTATGAAAGTCATTTAATTTGTTTCCATTCATAATGAGCATGAGAAATTCAGTGAGGTACATTATCATGAGAATGATACTCCACGAAAACTCCTGCTTATGGAGGGGGTTTACTGCACCATTTGACAAGTCTATATATTCCAATACCAACTAAAATAGCAATAATAATGCAATAAATGCACACCATAACTTTTGTTGTAGTTGAGAGCACTGAAAAGAAAAAAGAAAGCGCATTTACTCGTATTGTCATTTTAATAAATATCAATTAAATAATGTGAAAAAATTTAGTACTTGCTTACCCTTAAGGACCCCACTATCGGAAAAGTGCAAGAACATTGTTAAGTAAATTAATATTTGGAATATGTTTGCTGTTTGCATGTAGTTTGAGTTTACTAAAGTTCCGCAATTGTTTTTATTGGAACATTAAATGGATTCGGGAACTCTTTTTTTAGAAGAATGATGAGATATATTTTTTATAAATCAATGAATTAAAAGATATTAATATTTAAAATTAAGAAAGAGGAAACAATAACAAAGGGAATAAAATGCAGTCGAAAATTAACTTAAAGTTATTATTGATTTGTTATTTGAAGTTGTTATTGTTGTTTTTTTATCTCCCATCTGGTCTGACTCATTCAGATTAGATCAATAAAACCATTGACAATAATGAAATCCGATACAAGATTTGGACAATTATCCTTTCTGTCTAGTCCAAGATGTATTGAGGCGATACAAATTCTTGGCAGAATTTAAAGCAAAGAGGAAACCAATTACTGCCCCAGAATATGGAAGATCTTTCAGGCGCTCACATAGAAGTCGGGACAGACATTTGTTAGTCTGCCTGTCTCAAAAGAGTGATAAAGAAAGTCCATATTGCATTTATATTAGCTGCAAGGAGAAGGTATTAACCATTTTTCGTTACTTTGGGCCTTTTGACTAATGTCATTTTCTAAGTGCTGTCGAAATAGGTGAGCTCGGGGGTCTAAAAGACGTGATGATACCATCCCTTCCTTGTAAGAGGATCGGGCCAATTCATTTCCGTAGATGTTAATATGGAATGGGAACCATTGAAAATGTACTTTATGCTGAGGAGACGTGAACCTTACTTTTGGTAGGATAGATAAAACTGATTTTATCCCCTATGTGGGCTCAATTTTTGAGATGTTGAATTGAAGTACGACTGTAGGATAGAATCCAGAGGTATTCATAGTTGCTTTCGTTCATGATTCCCTTTACTCCTATGTTGATTGTTGTTTGCTCAGTTCAAAATACAGAATGGAAATCTGAATTACATTGTTTTATAGAGTATATTTCTCAAACTGTTTTAATGTGAATTTTTCCTTTGCGCGTGTATCTATTTTGCTGTCATCTATATAGATTGTAATGTCATTTGGAGGAGATTTATTGATGATTTCCTAGGCCAGTTGCTTAAATAAGTCAGGAACACACTCGTTCTTATTAAGAGTGGTAAAGAGGCTATCGTGAAATATAAATTACAATGGAGAATACGCAGTTCTACATTTTCTGCAATTAGTTTCTATGGTTTATCTAGATAAACAGGCGGTTTTTCTTAAGTCTTTGGTTTCACGTCCTGTTATTTAGGTACTAATAGTTTTGTTGCTCTGATCTATACTGGAAAGATTATTGAAACATTATATCAAACTACCCTCATTATAAAAAAGAGGGTATAGAACTGCTTTATTAAGAAAAAGAAAGTTGGAAGTACGCTATTAAATGATGTCATTAAGCGTACTTCCAACTCTTTAATCTCCATTAAGTTTTGATTTGCATTTTTTCATGACCTTCAGGGAACTTAAAAATAAGCAAGTACCAAAAATGTAAATGAAACAGAAAATAAATAAGGATTATCTTTCTTGTAATCAAAATGTCTATCACACTTAATCTTTAAACACGTTTATTTAAATTAAGAACTTAAGAATAAATGAAAAAAACATTCTAATAGCAACATTATACTCACCTCCCCATTGATCGGTAACATGGGCAACTTTCCCTCCGCTAGAACCACCAAATCTGAAAAATTGGAAGAGAAATATTAACAGATTGTTTCAATATTTTATAAATGTTAAGAAAAATAGTTTTATTTTATTTTATACTGTTTTAAAAACACATAATTATTATTTGTCGAATGCAAAGAAATGAAATTAGTTACATATAATGATCATCATATTTTTTAAAAAAATTAAGTCTTAGTGTATTTATTACAGGAAAAACTTTTTGAAATTAACTTTTTATGCGATATAGAATTTATGATTAATGGTATGTAATGAAAAAAGAAAATCAAAAGAATAAAATGTTGGTTGTGATGATATGTATTGTGTTGTTCACACTGTTGGGAGTGATGGTATGTATTCGTTTGATTAAATGTTCTCGTGAGCACATGGTGTACCCCTTTTATGCATTGACAAGTTTTTGGCATCTTTTGGTTAGGCTATCAACCAAAGCTTTGATACCAAATAAATGAGCACCAGAAGGCTTATATAAGACAGCTGAACATTTGCTGCGTACTAAATACCAATGGAACTTCTCCAAGTTAGCGAACAATGTCATCAGGATGAGCACTCGCTAACCTCCCAATAATCAACCCAACAGGTTTGCATGCATAAAGTAAGAATGCAATATTCATCTTCAGTTTAATAATTATTAAGGACTAGCTTGAGAATTTCTAATCCGAAGAGCGAAGTCATGGCACTAAGGAATTCCTCACCAGACAACTCTCTAGACTATTTTGAGTGCCTGCATGATTTAAGAATGCTCATATTTTAGGTTCTCGATAGTAATACGAGATATTCCTATTTTATTTCTTCCATAGAGTACAGCCTGTTTCCTAAAATCTTGATCTAGTCTATAAGTTCCCAGGAGTTGCAAGAAGTTTGAATTCCTATTAAAGTTGAGAAGTAATTTGTTATGAAAACATAATTTCAATTTATATATCATTTTAAAAACTGAATCACTGTTGTAGATTTTAAAGAGAGAGTTCATTATTGAAACATTATCTCTTACTCGACAATAATATAATCATTATTTATAATTTTTTCGCAAAATTATTTATTCGCCAAAAAATAACTCTCACACATACCTAAATGTCAGTAGGTATGTGCGAGGTTGATAGGTGTATGAAGAAAAAAAAATTTATGTCTATATGTTGTATATATATATCTACAGATATAATATTTATGCTATTAAAATATTATAACCGTCTCTTTGAGAAGATATTTAGTTTTTATCACAAACTTTATCACATCTAGATTCCATCACAGCCACAGTCCCTGTCAGATCACAATTTCATTTATTCCTTGTGATAACGAAAGTTTATCACAAGGGATAAATAAAAAGACTTCGAGACTTTGAAATGAATTTACTATGTTTTATAGATTTGCAATCAATGTTTGCTGTTTAAGTGAAAATTTGTGGAAATTTTTTAACCATTGGCGTAACGTGAGAAGGTAAAGGAGGATAACACAAAAGTGAAGACGGTAGAACCGAAAATTTTTCGCTTGAAATACCCAATATAACTTTATTTTTATATTACATTTTTAAATATTTAATTTTTAAACTTTTTCTATTAATTTTAATTTTGAAAAAATCTTCTCTTATATAATTTATCTTAGTAGAAAATAAAAGAAGAAATACCTTCAAGAAATATGCATTCTTCTTCTATAATAGCGTAACAACCTATTTCAAGTCTTAGCTGCCTTTACAGCACGCCTTTTACAGCCCAGTCTGTCCAGAGCGATACTTTGCCACTTCCAAATTTTCAGTATTTTGAGATAATTTTCAGCTTTAACG
Source organism: Latrodectus elegans (assembly GCA_030067965.1). Lineage (NCBI taxonomy): Eukaryota > Metazoa > Arthropoda > Arachnida > Araneae > Theridiidae > Latrodectus > Latrodectus elegans. Next base: position 49,351,969 of record CM057810.1, read on the forward strand.
GACCATCTTGTTGGTGGTCTTCCGAGGGCACGGGATGCTTCTGGGTTATTAAACGTTGATATATATATTCTAGTGGGGTTGTTTTCCCGACTTCTCCAGACATGACCAAGCCATCTTAGTCTGTTTCTTCTGATAACCTGAGTAATCTGGGGCTGGTTATACAGTCTATACAATTTTAAATTATATCTGGTTCACCAGCAACCCTGTTCCTGTATAGGCTCATAGATAGTTCTTAATACTTTCCTTTCAAAGTTTTCAAGAATTCGCTGTACATCAATATTTAATGTCCACGTTTCGCTTGCATATAGCAACACTGGTAGTATGAGTTTATTGTAAATTCCCAGTTTTGTTTTCTACTGATAAGTTTAGAGGAAATATGCATTATATAGCAACAATCTCTCTCGATTCATTCGGCTACTCAACCAAACTCAACAATTAATATTTATGACGCTTGATGGCCAGGTTTGAAAAGTACAATATCCGTTCTACTCATGATAACATTTTTTAAACAATCTTAAAACATAAGACTGAAGTACTAAATATTCATTTTATCTCATTTTCATTTACTATGAGGAAAAATAACGATAAGCTTCTTCATCAAATTTTGAAAAAATATGAAAACAAGCCATTGGTTGATGCAAAATGTTTAAATGTATATCCGAAACATAAATATTTAGAGAATTTTTGTCATTATGTGACTGAAAAATGCTCGTAAAAAACACCAAAAAAAATGTCTTTGTCAATGAACTAAATACAAAATGTTTATTTGGCAGAAAATGTATTATGTTTATTTATTTAAAAACTTTCTAAAAGTAGCTAAATATTTTTAATCAATTTTTAATTACATTGAATATTTTTAATACTTTATTTAAAAAACCTATTTTTTAATTTTTATTTGCAGATCGTATTTACCGATATTTGTACTTTATAATTAAACAACTAAATTCAACTTTAAAAAATATGTTCTCGATATTTTTTTTTAAGTTGTATTGAGTTTCTTAATTATGAAGTACAAAAATCTATTCACTGTATCAAGTTGAGTAATTTATGCAAAATTTAGATTCAAAGGATTATTTAAAAATTTTAATGCATTCCACAAAAAAATAACAACAATATGAATGCATCTTTTGTTTTGCGTTTTTTATGAATAAGAATACTTTTTATATCAATTTGGATTATTTTTAATTTTCTAGAAATATTCCTTCTCTGATTTTTAGGCGGTTAAAATAATTATTTCTGTTAAAACGATTACAGTTTCTTCTTTTAAATTTTAAATATAGAGACGAATGAATTATAGTTAAAATGGCAAGCTTATTTTACAAATTCCTTTTGTTCATGTTTAAAAATGCTTATATTGCATTTAAGATAATTTATAAGCATAAAATTTACAAGTGCAATTAAAATAATATTTTTATATATAGTGTGTGTCTGGATTACAAACAAGTTATCATTTGTTATATTTGATGTAGTTAACATTAATTTTTCTTCAATAAACATTATTAATTAAATAATATTGACATTTTTGGGTTTGACTAAAGTTTCAAAAAAAGTTGTATATAAATTTTTTGAATGTTTTTACATACTTTTGTTAAAATTGTTCTGTACTAGCAAAAAGTAATTTTTCTGTACAAACTTTATTTTGTGAGGAGCAACACATTGTGCCATTTATTGTTTATATAGTCCCGATGGGTTTTCCTTAACCAGCACATATCATAAAAACGAACCATGCTCAACTAATAGTGTGTGTATGTGTGTGTGTGTGTATGTGTGTGTGTGTGTATGTGTGTGTGTGTGTGTGTGTGTGTGTGTGTGTGTGTGTGTGTGTGTGTGTGTGTGTGTGTGTGTGTGTGTGTGTGTGTGTGTGTGTGTGTGTGTGTGTGTGTGTGTGTCTTTGTTATCACACACACACACGCTTCGTTTACAAAGGAAAATTATCAATCAGTAGTTGGCTGAAGTTACGAAGTAGATTTCTTCCATTATACGGGTTTTGCATCGTTAAAGTCTTAAGGAATTTTTTCGCTTTGCTTATTGGTAATGTAAGGAACTTTAAATGTCTCAAACATAAAAAATTATTGGTATATTCATATTTTATACCATAAATTGTACACTCATATGAAGAAAAATACTTACACTGCTACTCCTCTTGGAGCGCCAATAGCAAAATTTATCCAATGAATGATTGTGAGACCTGGAAAAAAAAAGTAATCGCTCACTTTTGTATTTATTCATAAATTGACCATTTAAGCTTTTATTATACAGTAAATACTCGTTTTTACAACCGATAAAATAGCACTAAAAATCGAAAGTTCGTAAAATAGAAAATTACGTGTTAGATCTTGAAACTAATTTTCTGCGACTCAATCAAAGTTATCACTTTCTTTGATGTTCCAGTTTGGTTTTCAGTTTCAAAGCACCATTTTTAGAAACACAGTTTTCAATTTTGTTCAATTTAGGAAAACATTTCACTGTTTTTCTCAAAAATGTACTTCAATCGTGTTAGGTTTCTGCTTGTTTTGAGCTTAATATCATTTAATTCTTGTTTGATGTCTGAAAGTTCTTTACCATTCTCATACATAATTGTTACATTTAATTATCTGATGTTTTTTTATACATAAATTACACAGGATTCTTTGAATCCACATTCAAAGAATCCTGAAGAGAATTTTCGAGAAACAGTGGATTACTTTGTCGAAGTTCCTGAATGTGTAACTGATCTTCACATATGTCATCAGGTAAATGCTCTTAGCGTTCATCAGTTATGGTAGTAGCTTTAATAAAGCTTGTGGGTTAAAATGAATACAATATCATCTTCCTGCTTCATCGTTCCAAACATAGTATGAGAAATGCTTTCCGCCTCTCTGGAATATCCAATTTAAAAAGCGATTTATGACCAGGATCAATCCTTGCAAAAATACCTTACGATATCTTCACTTAGTTATTTACTATACTCTGATGCAAAGGCTGTTAGACAGAGTTTTAGACTAAGTAGAGGAATTTCTCATGGATTGTTTAAAAATAACCTGTGGATCTGATATCAACAGTGCTGCTCGTTATCCACAATTTGACGAATTTACGATTTTTCAGTACAAACATTAATCCAAGTTGTTCAATAATAAAATAAACCATTGAAAAAACAGGTGGTATAAATAAAAGCAAAGAAAAAGTGCATATAAAAGAGTTCGTATAAAAAAAATTCAAATTTTTAGTTTATAAATGCGAATTAAAATTATCATTGTGCATCTGAGACCATGTTAGGAACTATGTTAGTAATTGGTGTTCGTAATTTAAAAGTTCGTAAAATCAAGCATCTACTAAATTTTTATCAGGTTAACCATTTCAGTACAAATACATTATATTATAATTATTCAAATGCATTATATTATATACTCGCATTTTAAAGAAAGAATTAAAAAGTTAGTAGAAAAGAAGATGAGATCAGTAAACCCTTAATGATCATAGTACTCATGAATAGAATTAGTGCGGATTGTAGAAAATTTCATTCTGTTTGTTGAAATATTTAATAAGAAGACAGAAAGATTGGATTGAAGAGGAACTAGTAAATGGATTTGAATAAAATATGTTATCTCCTTCAGAAGACAAAACTGCATTCTGTGCATTATTAAAAGAAACTAGGTAACTCATCAATCATTCCTGTATTATTTTCTATTGTAATAGTTTATTTTCTTTCCCGGTCACAGATCACATTACGAAGTCATCAATTTAGCTGCTATGAGTCTTCCAGGTACATCCTAGAAGTGCTCAATCAATTTCGGGTCAGATGAGCGATTTGTCGCCTTCCTGAATTTATGCTATTTGATGTTTTCCTCGCAAAAAAAGGAAATAATGATGCCTCTCACACAAATTATTAGTCACTATTTTATAAAAATGAATTCATGTCGAATGAAAACAGCATTTAAATGAAAGTAGGTTTTATTATTTGAACCATGCAAAAGAAATCGTAACAAGCTTGAATAGAGCAAACAATATTGTGCTTTTGACAATTTTATATAAAAGCTATGCTTATAATCACTACTTCTGAAATGTATTTACGACAGATTTTTGTATCCAGTGGATTTTGTTGGCTTTTCAAAATAAGGCTGATTTTGTCAATATAATATAATGGGATTTATATTTTTAAGTACCAACAGGTTTCAATAGGTATGATTGTTTATAATTTTTTTTCTTTGAATTCTCTAGTGCATTTATATGTACTCTATTGAAATTATTCGAATCATTCATAAATAAGAAAGAAAAATTAATACATTCAAAATAAAATCTTAATCATCTCTATATATATGTACATAGATTACGTATACACAGCAAATTTTTAATCATCCACAGATTTCGTTGGCATGGTTATCCTGGATGATCCACAAACTTTATTCTTGGAAAAGGAAGTAAATTAACACAAATATGCATTTGAACAATTCACATATAAATTATTCTAAATAAATGTACTTTTTACTTACAGAACAACAAAATTATTCCTTTCTAACAAATTTATATATTTACTTCTTCAGAAAACCATTCAAAAATTCCTGTTCCTTTGCATTCAATTACGAGAAAATAAAATTTTCTCATAAGGAAGAGTAAGTAATATTTTATGTTTGGTTGTCTTAGATGAAAATAATGTTATAGAGTAATTTCTCAATATATTACTTGATACAAATTCTACCACTTGATAAAGAGAAAAACGTTATCAAATTAATAAAATATTTAAGATTATTTATATATATATTTTACAAGTTTTTTAGAGTTAGATCAGGCAAGAGATTTCAGACGTATTATAGAATTTTAAAATACCACCATATGTGAATATGTCAAATATAACTCTACTTATCTCTATGTTTTCCAAAGAATTATGGCATCGTTCATCTTTTTCATTATATGTGGCACAGATCCGAAATTCAATCCTTGGGCTGAGCAAGATAGATTTAGCCTTTCATTCATTCAGTGAGCAGATAAACAGATACCAAGCATGCTTGGGAAATAAATACTAGGAGTTTCTCGCTAAAATGGCCACCTAACTGGAGTATATACTTCGCACTCCAGAGACCTCGGTAATGAAAACAGATACGAGTACTGCAGACCTTAGCCCTCATATAGGCTTCCGTGCCCCTGAATCTAATTTAAGTATAGATTTTAATTAAACTAATTAGAATGATTTAAATATTTTAAAAGATATTAATCCCATGTGTGTTCTGCGGTTCGTTTATTTTTGAAATAATTAAATAGTAAGACATCCACATCACAAATTGCATTCATTTTCTTAAGATCTACCGAATGTTATTGGTTTATTGGGTAAATTTCTGTGTGGTTGTAACCCAACAACAGAAGTTTTATTAGATTAGTGGGCCGTATTCACATATCGCAAAGAAGAAACCATGAAATTTCCCAAGCACTGATTCCAGCATATGAGGATAACATTAAAATTATCTTATAAGTGAAATTCTGAATAGAAGTTACTTTCAGGCTCATTTCAGTGTTAAAGGTTAAAATGATTTAAAACAAATCACATTTAAACTCATCTTTCAGCAATTGAAAACTTTGAAAATAATAAAATTTGCAATTATCGACAGTATTTTTGGAATTTAAAATAAAAAAAGAATTATAGAATATTAAGCCTTCTACGAAAGATAAAAGTCATTTTTTAAACTTTCTTTTTTATTTATTAGTCTAAATAAAACTTTAAAACAAATAAACGATTAATAGATAGAAGGAAAAAGCTGTGTAGGAAAGTGATAAATTGATACATAAACTCATTTAACGTGATTTTATTTGTATTACAATTATTACAAAGGGATGCTAAATAAATTTGTACTCCTTTGTAACAATAATTTTAAGGATAAAAATTAATGTTTCAGTTTATTAAGGAATCCATTTATTGCATTAAAAAAAATAAAATCGATAATAACTGAGAACTAACAAAAAACTTCCATTTAACAAGGACAGATCTGTAAACCATACATTTTTCATTTATCTAACAGCAAAAAGTTGCATAGAACTGAAAAAAGGGATTTTTTATTTACCAATGAATGGGAAATTTGAAACATCTCATTTTTCTGAAAATTCCTCATCATGTAACAATTTCCAAAATATGGAATTGGATAAAAATATGACAAATCATTTACATATGTGATGCACGATACTAAATAATAATCGTTAATAATTTAAAAAAACATCTAAAAAGTTGGGCCAGTAAAATTTTTAAAAAGTACTTTAAAATTAAAATGCTTTTGTATGTGTTGTATATATATATATGTGTTTGCTATATGTTTTTGGCTGTCTATTGCTACCAACTGAAAAACCGCTAAACACAGATAATCACCTTGCAGTTTTGAAAAAGGGATTGGGTCGACAGTTTTATTGGCACTTTTTTCTCCTTATCTCATGATATTAATGTAAGGTCAATATGACCAAGGCATATTTTACGTGCTCCTGTCCAGTCGTCATTAGTAAATATGACTGCTCTTTGACTGTGTCAGGTATAGAACTCTTCACCTTTCGGTCATGTGAACGATACCTTTCACAACAAGCAATCACGGTCATTGCAAATGATTTTCAACATTCAAGCGTTTGTTTTTAAACACGAAGAGCATAGTACAATTTAAGTGCCATTCAAAAGAAGTAATGTTTATTTGGACCAATAACATTAGAGCTGCATATTCAAACAATGAAATATTTTACAATTGGATTTAAGAAATTTCAGTTATGGTATCAATTACAATTTATAATATTATGCATTTCATTTAATACTTAAATTTATTTTATTTAATGTACACACACACACACACACACACACACACATATATATATATATATATATATATATATATATATATATATATATATATATATATATATATTTCAATAATATTATTGTATTTAAATATCCATAAAAACATACTAACTGAAACTAATTGATATAGTTAAAAAAATAAGTCTCCTAGACAGAAAAAAATTATTCCTGCGATTTTAAAGTGGAGATCATTTCACTTGTTTTATCAAAATAATAAAAATGGAAAACTATATATGAATATGAATTTAGAAATGAACTGTACAGGGCGTTTTGCTAAATTTATTCTGGAAAATGATATCATGTAAAAGTAAAAACATTTTAATTTAATGAAATTTATTTAAGATATGCTATAAAATTCAAAATTGGATTGATAGAGCAGTTATATGGTTGATAATCATTTTTATGAATTTCTAAACTGAAAATTTTGTTGCAGTTTTATTAACTTATTCCTTAATTCTACAAACTATCTTATACTTTTGAAATGTTTTTTTTAGGACTTTAATATGTAATTTTCCCATTTTTATTTACGAATTATATGAAGTAAAAATTTCATTTTTACGAGATCATTTTTTCTTGCATTTGAACTTTCCTGAAATCAAAACAGATGGTAATAAAGAAATTTATGAAACAAATTTATAGAAATCAATGCAATATGTTGGATGTTAAATACTATAAAGTTCTGATCGACATCAAATATTGTTTTATGTTTATTTATTGCTTATGAATAACAATTTCATATGTGTACAAAATGTGTACAAAATATTATCTATGATGTACAAAATATTGTGATGAATAAGTGATGTACAAAATATTATCTATGATATGAAGATTGATAATTTAGGTTAATATCTTTCTAATTATTAGAAGGAGAATGAAATTTTAAGAATATTTTAGCAAAACAATTTTTTTTAATCATTCTCTGAATGAGCATTTTTATGTATAAAAATAAATTCTTCATTAAGTTTGGTACTTATGGTAAGATATCATTTTTAATTCTGAACAAAAACATACCTATTTTTATATTTAAATATGCCACTAAGGAATAACATAACATTTTTAATTGCATGATCTAATGAAACGATACAACAGGCACTAACTTTAATCGATGTGAAATTATTCAATATTTTACTTTGGACGCATAATTTAAATTAAATTTTATTTAGAAATTTGTAACTTTTACTAAAATATTTTTGAGGTGCCTACAGAACAGGGATAGAAAAAATGTGAAAAAAGAAGCATTTTCCAAATTTTAACAATTGCTCCAAGAACTTAATTCTAAGAATATTTTTCTTTGCTTTCAAAAATATAGAAATAATTTCTTACTGTAACTCAACACTAAAATTTAACTTCATTTGAATTTAAAACTGTCATGTTAATCAAAAAGACATTATTATTAGAAATATGAAACCGTTAGAAGTTTACCTCCAATGACAAATTCTGACAAGTGCTTTTGGATCTCCATGTTTATTGGCATCTTTCACCGCCTCAAAAAGGCGGAATTTATTTCTTACGGAAAATCTACAAGACGAGTCTTCGAAAAAAAAAATTTCGACTGAGAGCTTCAACTGAGTTATTTTTATCTTGGTGTTTTTTTATAGCGTATGCAAAATGTGTTAAAGTTCTTTATTCATTTTTTTATCCTCTCTGTTCTCGTGAAGATTTTGATAAATGAATGAATTGATAATGATTAGTTGTGCTTCATTTTTAAAAATGTGTTAACATGCAGACTTTTCTTTTGTCTCTGCATGATAATGGACTGCATGGAAATATTTTTGAAAACTCCCTAACATGGTGAAGCACGACATTGTCTTATGTGAAAAAATTAAATTGATTAACATATATGGCACAGTTAATAAATCAAAACTATATCACCACACAAAATAAGTTCTCAAACTTCTCTTAATATTGTTTTTGTAAAATGTTAATTTTGAAATGCCTATTTATATCTCTGTAAATTTATAACCTAATGGACAGAAGCGTCTCTCTTATATTTGGAAAGAAGTTGCTTCTATACCTTATTCAACAGAAGACTATCATGGTGAAAAAGCTTAGAAACATTATTTAAATTATATAACTTCTAATATTTTTCAGCGATTTAACGCATGGAGATATTAGTGATAAGATCTGGTATTGACCACCTCACTTAATTATGGTTGAAAGTAAACAAGAAATTCTGAAAACTTATTCTAATATTCAAATTTTTTTAATTGCCTAAACCAACGGATAATTTATACATAGGTATACTAATTTAAATCTATCATTAATGTGATATTTTTAAAGTATACTTCAGCTTTCCCTATGCGCGTAAATCATTTTCAAATAATTCTTACGTTCATACAAATTTGTAAGATTAAATTTTAGTTTCCAATTATTTTTTAATCCTTGTAGAAGACAATCGAATTACTGTAGGCTTTTATATAGAGTTTTTAACATACATAACGCGCGCAAATTAAAAGGGTTCTTCAAAGATATCTAATTTTTCTTACAATTTTCACAAAGGGGGAAACTCGAAAAACTCTAACATCCACTGTCACAAAAATGCCAGCAGAAATACAACATCAAACATTCCTCCGAACTTAATACTTTCCCTTTTTCAAAGAATACAGTCTTTCTAGTACGATCGGATGCTATACTATGCTATGTTGCATAGATATGTAACCATATTCATAGACACCAACGAATATGGTTACTATAATTATATTTCGTAAGTATTTAATCTTCCTTACGATTTTCACAGAGAGGAAACTGGAAAAACTGCCAAACATCCATCATGGTAGATATACCTGCTAAAATACTGCATCAAACATGTGACCGTACCTAATGCCTTCCTCTCATCAAGGAGTGCAGTCTTTCTAGTAACACCGGAGGGTGTATAAATCCCAAATAAATCTACAAGACCTCTTAGCAGATAATTTCTAGTTATTTTTCAGAAATTGTTATGCCTCTATAGATGCCACCAGAATTCTATGTAAGGTACAGATTTCCTCTGATAAAAGTGCTAATAAATTCTATTTTTCTTGATGCAGTTCTCATTTCAAGAAAGATACGATCTACCATTGAACTCCCCAACAACTTTTCAATTTTTCAATGCAATCTTTAAATTCTTAACAAGATTATTTTAATTAAATGTCCATAACCTGTGGATTTATTTGTATCACCTACTCTCATATGTTAAGATAATCTTCTTTTAAAATTTTCTGCTAAGTAAAAACAAACAAATTATTTACTATAAGTTCTTTTTTTTCATATGGCGAATAAACTACTGGAGATTTAACTAAACATCTGAGTATAAATTGAAACTTAATATCTTTTTATGGTTTTAAATTTTCTTTCTTTTTTTTTGAATTTTAAGAAATTTTAATATTATTTTTGAGTATCCTTAACTTGTCCACTCATTTCATTGCGGATACCACAATTTGGGAACCATTCATCTTCTCAGCAGAAATTCAATCAAGTGTAACTTCTGATCATTGGATATACTTCGAAAATCAAGTGGAATAATTTGCATACGAAGTGACTTAGAAAATGATAGAAAGGATCAAATAAAAATAAATTTGAAAAAAAAATTTCTGCATTGTATAACAAAATCTACTTTTTAGCTTATTTCCTCCTTCGGAAGAAAGAAACAAGTTAGTAAATTTTTACATTTTTATTATATTATAAAAAATTTAATAAGATTGAAATTTTACTAACGTAATTAACTCTTCGATGTAATTAAAGTAATTTTATGAAAAATCTCATTTCACTCTATCAAGATATCCAAAATACCGTAGTTTATTCAATTTAATATCATTTATGTCCTTTCTGGAGTAACAAGAAAGTTTTTTTTTCAGGGTTGAAATGATGATAAACAATATCTAAAATATTTCATTCATTATATATTTAGACCACACACAATTGTATAACATACCTCCTTTTAATCATTTCAGCATAACAGATAGCCGGCCTGGTAGCCGAATGGTTTGCTCTCTTGCCTTCGGTTCAACAATTCGTGAGTTCGAATCCCACCATGGGCATGGATGTCTGTAGTGGGTCGGAATCCACTTTAATCCATAGGTGGCGGTCTAATTAACACTCGTGTGCAAAAAATGACCGTTGAGCGACAAACAGATATAACCATTACTCAAGCTCAATGATATATTTTGCATAAATAAAATAAATTCCAAATTATATATTTTGTTTTATTCCATTTTCAACGCGTGCTTTTTAAAAAGAAATAGGGGATCTAGAATTCTATATGTAATGTGAAAAATATAAGCTGTGCTATAACATAAATTCAAGAGTACTCAAGATGCACCTTTCAAGGGAAGAGATGATGCTATTAAACATGTCAGGAAATCATTTCAAAATATTTTAATGAGAAACTGGTGAAGCTAATAGAACTAAAAGTTAATTTCTCTAGTTTTGTCAAACAGAAAACAGCTATATTGATGCTTTGTAATGATTCCATCGTTTTCTCGTTTTCAATGTTTCTTGGACCTCTGGCAAACCAATATTGCTTCAATTAAATAATGCCCAAAATTATTCGCTTTTGAGGGGACATAAAATGCATTTATTTTATCATTTCCGTTTTAATGTTTCTCTTACTTCTGACAATCTATACTGCTGAATTATGGACAAATTATTTAATAGCAGAAGAACTTGAAATAAATTAATGCTCAGAAAACAAATGTCTTACATAGGGTATTACACGATCGAAATACATTGTAAACGAAGATTTCGGTTATTCTAAATGCTTATGCTTCTTAAAAAAAGTGATATTTCTATTGAACATCCAAAATGAATTTGAAAGAGGAATATTTTTAACTACAGAAGTAAAGATGCACTCACTTATCTTACTAAGATCAAAATGAAACTCGTTTTCTTCATTTGATATTGTAATTACTGAAACTTGCAAAGAGGTTCCAATAGATCTATAATTTTAAATGGGAAACATGTTTTGAATAGTTCTGACCTTCAATGATGAGAAATATAATGTCAGTAAAATTTTTTCAATTTTTGACAGCACATAAAAGAACATTTAAATGTGGTTGATGTCAAATATCTTACAATGGCTAAAAACTACTGTAAGACATTCGACATCAATCACATTTTTGTTTTTTAGATGAAGAGGACTTACACAGATTGTAGATTATATTAATGCTCTTAAATGGTCAAAATACTTGGAAAACTCTCGAATATTCACTTCGATAAATGTATATCTGGAAAATAAAAGGAGAACTATCTCATGTTTTGTGTGTGTGTGTGTGTTTTTACAATTCTTTAGTTCATCTTCTAAGTTTAATCATTAACATAATCGTGACACCAAGATATTCTTCCAGATGCTGTTAGTAACGACAAGTGTAAGAGAACCTTTTTAAACTGATTAAAAAGATCCAATATTTCTAATCTAAAAACATAATTTGACAATTGAAAAATAGGTACATAGGTTAGGGAATCTATTACAGCCTATGCATTGTAAAAACACACAAAATAAAATTTTAATTTAAGAAAATCGTTTTATTTTGAATCCATTTAAGACAAGAATAGAATAGTTTATAGATTATATTTTGCTTGATTACGAAAATAAACAGTAGCAAACTTAGGACTCTCCCCAAATGATAAAAATCCTCTCAATGATACTGGTATCATTGTAGGGTAAGTTCATTTAAATAAAAGTCATAATATGTTGTGCTCAATATGCTTGCGAACTTTTCGGATACCTTAATTTATTTTGACGAAAGTTCCTATGTTTCATACATTAAATTCAGCAGCAAATATTTTTTTTTTACGAGGAATTATTTTATTGTGAAACAAGTAACATAATTTTTTCTGTCAACTTTTGAAACAAATATCATATTATATGGATGTACTTAAAAAAAATTCATTCAAAATTAGAAAAGTAGTTCCTATAGCAGGAATTAATTATAAAATGACATTTAGAAATATCGAAGAGTTATTAAGTTAACAAAGAATCTTTTAATTCGCTATTGTTAATTTAATAAATTAGTTCATTTCCACAAAAAACAATTATTTTGGATATTGTTACATTTTGGAGTGAAATGGATCTTAAAATATACTATAAAAATTTATTTGGACAATGTTTTATCTGACAATTTCATTCTTAAGTTGGTTTTCTTAAATTCTACAGCGGTATGGCAAATTCTTAACCAGACGCAAAAATAGAAATTCTATAACCCTTAATGGAAAATGGCTAATTGTTTTAAATTGCGAAATACGTAAATTTTGAACTCTGTTTATTTTGTCAGTATTTAATGTTTTCTTTGACTCTTTTTCTCCTTTTTCGTGTTGAAATTATCGTCTGACTTTGGCTTAGTGTTTGATTGACTAATAAGTATTTTTGTTCTTTTATTTTTACTAAATTTTTAGTTTATTCTGTATTTATTTTTTTCATTGTTATGGATTTAAAATGATTGAAGCAGAGACTGAAATGATTTACACGGATTGCGATTTGCGCATTCCTAACACTTCAAGATTATTGACTTTCGAAGATTCTTCACAACTAATCCAGTTAGCTGCGGAAAATGGTATTACTAAGTTCTTTATTTTCCTGTCTCCCACTGATGGTACTGCATGCATTCCAAAGAAACCTTACAATTTAAAGCAAGAAATAATTCAACTTGTAAAGAATCACAAGAAAATAATACAAATTCAACACACCAGTCAAGGTAAGCTTCTATTCGAAACTAATTGCCCAGATACTGCAGTAGAAATAAGCAAAATAAACAATATTTTTGGAGTATCTATTAACTGCAGTTTTCAACCTGAATGCATTTTTCTTCAAGATTTCTTATAAAAGAAATAAATGTAAATTTACCTTTATATCTTGTTACTGAAGAAATTGGTCAAAATGGCTTAATGGATAGTAAGCTTACAAAGATTTACAAAAAAGAATTCTGAAGAACTGAGCGAAAATACTTTAGTGAGCGTCATTGGACATCATCTACCTCAAACTATTAACTTATTCTATTCCATCTTTTTAATTTCTCCTTTTATTGATAACGTTCGCCAATGCGGAAGATGCTTTAAATACACTCATCCTACGAAAAAATGCAAACAAGAAGTCTTCCTATGTAAAAACTGTGGAACATTCCGTAAAGACTCTCCCTGTGCCAATGAAATACCTAAATGTATAAACTGTTCCTGGAAATCATGCAGATAATGACATTTCTTGCCCTACGAGGCTTAAAGAAAAAAATTCTTAAATTTTAAAAGCAAGAACGACCTTCCATTTATTGAGGCGAGAAGACGTTATAATAAATCTTTCAAAACTAGTTACTCTAGTGTAACCAAAAACCATCTTCCTTTCGTGCCGAATCAAAATAATATAACTGATATTGTTAAAAAAAAAAAAAAGCAGTGACTGAGATGGCTTCTGTTTTTTAAGCAACAGTAGTAGCGATACAGACTAGACCAAGATCAAATGGTCCAACAAATGTTCTCATTCATGAAAGAATGTATATGAACATGTTCGAATCCAGATAGAACAGTTTCTAGATCTCCTCCAAAAAAGAGTCGTGCAAGATCTATCCAGTCAAGAAAGATAAGTTCAAAAAATTCAGTGAATCAGCAAATTATATCTCCCGAGCAACCTATTATGAAGTTTCCTCAATCAAATATTAAATATGCAAAACTTAACATTGAAGAAAGAATTGAGCAAGGAAGAAGGCGTAAAAAAATATTCATAATTTTTTTAAAAAATATTCTTTTACTACGAGCGTACTTTTGTTATTTTTAATAATTGTTCAGGTTTTTCGTTTTATTTAATGTTCAATTTAATTTCTTGGAATGCAAGAAGCGTTCTATCTAAGCACCCGTATGTAAAACTTCCGTATTTTTAAACTTCCGATGTCCTAGAAATTCAAGAAACGTTTCTTAAAAAATCCGACTTATTTCAAATTTGTAATAAAACAATAATTAAATTAGATAGGCAAGATGGCCGTGGTGGAGGACTTCTTTTTACTGTTGATAAATCTTTACCTGTGCAAGTTTTAAATATATCCCGCTCAGAAGATAACGATACAGAAATATTAGCTATAAAAATTACTATATCTAAATCATCTCTTACTCTAATAAATGTATAGGACCGCACGGTAAATTTTCAAGTTCTTTGTTCCATAGCATCTTATCAAATATTCATCCTCCCTTCATAATAATTGGAGACTTTAATATACGAAGTTCGGCGCTTGGTAGTTATTCAAACTCCCCCGAATCTTCAGAATTCCTCGATTGCATACTGGATAGCAACATTTCTCTTTTAAATACCTCTCAGCCTACTCATTTCGGACTCCACCAAAGACCATCCCTTATCGATTATAACTAGGTATCTCCTGATATTTTTCCTTTTTGTACTTTCTCAGTCAGTTCAGATAGTTATGGTAGTGACCATGCCCCTGTTCAAACAAGTGTCGAAATCTACAATAACGATTATTCGAAAGGCACTTCCCGCAATAGAATTTTATGGACAATCTTCTTCAATTCAATGAACACTCAAATTGCTAATAACGGACTAGCTTCTGTAGATCAATTCCAAATTTTATGCAAAAACTATCTTGATAAATTCAGGAAAAAACAAATCTTTCCGTTAAAGTCATATCTTCCGTGGTGGACAGCGGAATGTTGGGTCATAAAAGAAAACTTTGGAGGAAAGCGAAAAGTTCTCTTAATCAGACTCTGTGGATACAGTACAAACGAATTTCTGAAAAACTTCATCAGCTTCTTCTAACACTTTCCAAATATTTCTGGGATAAAAATATAATAAATGCTGGTATATCTAAAGACATTTATTCTATTTATAAAAGATTTAAAAATAGATCTACTGACTCACCAACTCATTATCTACTAATTTCTAGCGAAACTTCAATTATTTCGGATCATGTTGTTCAGGCTAACTTATTAGCCAAATTTTATTCTCGTCAATCTGAAATTGAAGTACTACCTCTCGATTTAAGTTCAAACCTTGATTTAGAATATACATTCTTTCTCTCAGAGCTCCAGTTGGCGATTTCTAAATGCAAAAATACTTCAGCTGGTCCTGATTTAATATCAGCTAAAATTTTGAAGGGTCTATCAAACATACCTTTACGATCCCTTTTGTCACTCATAAATAACTCTTGGTTAAGCGGTATTGTTCTTCAGTCTTGGAAAAAATTCATCACAATTCCTATAATAAAACCTGGGAAAGATACAACTTCAGTAAATTCTTATCGCCTAATATCTCTTATAAGTGTTCTAAGTAAAGTCATGGAACGCATAATTTTTAATAGTCTAATAAATCGTATTTCACTTTCCAAATATTTTTATCTAAATCATCATGGATTTATGCCTCATAGAGGTTGCGATAGTGTTCTTTCTATGCTTCATCATCATATTATTGCTTTACGCTCACAGAGAAAATATGTCATATGCGCAACTGTAGACAAATCTCAAGCTTACGATTCAGTGTGGCCAGACGGTCTTACGAGGGTTGCTATTTATATTTCTGGCCTTGGCAACAGTAAGTGTTGCTAGGCGACTGAAGACGATTTTAATCGAAAGTTTGATATTTTTAAACATAAATTCAGCAGACGATTTACCATTATAGCTTTATTTGTGTTGTTGACAGTAAATTGAAAAGTTCTTCTCTGTCAAAAAATGGAATTGAATCGTGAACATTTTCGTGCCATTATTTTTCATAACTTTCGACGTGGATTGTCAAGACAAGAGTGCTTCGATGAACTTAATTCTTTATACAGCGATAAAGCGCCATCCTACAGCACTGTAAAAATCTGGTATAACGAATTTAATCGTGGTCGATGTTCGATCCAGGACGAATCCCGTGCAGGTCGTCCAAAATCCGTTGTTGTGCCAGAAAAGATCAATGCTGTGCGTGAACTGATAAAGCAAGATCGTCATGTGACATACCGTGAGATAGAGGCGTCTTTGGACATTAGTATGACTAGCATCAATAAAATATTGCATGAACATTTGAGCGTAAAAAAATTTGTTCGCGTTGGATCCCGTATAATCTGACAAACGCTCAAAAAAGACTCGTGTCGATTGGTGCAAGGAAATGTTGGAAAAATACATTCAAGGTACATCAAAGGCTGTGTATAACATCTACACAGGTGACGAATCATGGATCCATGCATATGAGCCGGAAACAAAACAGCAATCAACTGTATGGGTCTTCCAAGACGAGGCAAAACCAACAAAAGTTGTTCGAGGAAGAAGCACATCGAAACAAATGATTGCCTGTTTCTTCGGCATTAACGGTCATGTGGCAACAGTGGCGTTAGAGCAACGCAGGACGGTCAATTCGGAATGGTACACGAACATTTGTTTGCCAGAAGTCATCGGAGAAATTCGAAAAAAGCAGAAGAACAGGCGAATCATTCTTCATCATGACAATGCGAGCTCTCACACATCGACTCAAACAAAGGCATTTCTGACGGAGCGAAAGATCGAATAGATGGGTCATCCGCCGTACAGCCCTGATTTGGCACCCAATGACTTCTTCTTATTCCCACACATCAAAAATAAATTACGTGGACAACGATTTTCGACCCCCGAAGAAGCGGTTGATGTATTCAAAACGCATGTTTTGGAGTTACCTCAATCGGACTGGAAAAAGTGCTTTGAAAATTGGTTCAAACGCATGCAAAAGTGTATTGATCATCATAAAGAATATTTTGAAAAACAATAAAACCAATTTCGATCCTACATATTTGTTTTTTCATTATTAGGCCAGAAAGCTCCTCCAATTTCATATCAGAGGAAATGCTGCTCATTGGATATGGGATTTTTTATCGGATAGAAGTTTTAAAGTAAAATGGCATGGAACTTTATCTCAATTCACTTTCTCTAATAGAGGTGTTCCTCAAGGCAGTGTTCTTTCTCCCTTTCTTTTCATGATTTATATGTCAGATATTTACGAAGTTCTCTCTCCTGACATTAAGAGTTTTATTTATGCTGATGACATAATCCTTTTGGCTGCTCATTCTTCACAAGAAAGACTGCAGCAAAAAATGCAGATTGCAATCATAAAACTTGAACATTGGTGTAAAGAATGGAAAATAAAAATTAATTCCTCAAAATGTTCAGTTATTGATTTCTCTTCCAAAAAATCTCCTGTTAATTTTGAACTGACTATCAACCAATTAACCTATCTCTTGGTCTAAGCACATAAAAATTCTGAGCCTCTATTTTACTAATAACTTAACCTTCAAGTATTATTTTCAAATGAAAAAAAATTCCATCCAAAAGAAAATTAATGTTTAAAAAGCTATTGCAGGTAATAGATGGGGAGCAAAAACTAATCATTTACTTCAAATTGTTCAGTCCTTCATTACAAGCAGCCTCAATTACGGATGTCATGTATTTACATCTGTGAGCTTATCAGACCGAAAAATCTTGGATCCAATATATCACTCAGTTCTTAGAATTGTTACAGGTCTTCCACGCTGGACACCAATTCCACTTCTTCTGAAAAAAGCAGGGGTCTTACCTTTTTCTGTAAGACAAAACTTTCTCTCTACAAGGATGTATGTTAGAAACCTTGCACTTTCTACTAGATCTGCGGTAGTTTGTGGGAATCAATGCCATACAGCCATATCTCTGGCGCTCTTCCTCTATCTTTGTGAGTGAAAAAATGGCTTGAAGAAAATGGAATTCAAGAATCACGTGTTTTAAGAGTTCCTGCAAAACCTACATCTCTCTTTTAATATTAATTTAAAAATATTCTTTTCAGACTAAACATCTTCCTACAAATACTCTCAATGACCTCTTTGAACTGCAAAGTACTTCTGAATGGTCCAATCACATATTATTATTTATTGATGCATCTAAAATATAAAATAAATTTGGAATAGCTGTTTATAACAGCAGAAATAATAGTTTTGTTTCCGGGCAAATCAATAACTCTAATTCCATCTTTACAGCAGAGACTTTGGCTTAGTATCTAGCGGTGACTAAATTCTGTATTTCTCCTTCCAACTATGTCGTATTATCAGACTCCTTATTCTGTCTAAGCAGTTTGAAAACTCTCTCAACTTCTTCCCCAACCATCATTCAACACATCGGATCAGCTTTAGGAAATGCAACTAAGTTTTGCGAATCTATTCAATTAGTTTGGATAACAGGTCATTGCGGAATTGCTGGGAACGAAAAGTAGATGCTCTTGAAAAATCGGTCATTAATAAAAGTTATATTTTGCACTCGATTTCACCTGAAGACCTTATCCATAATATAAGAAACATTTTTATCAATTATAATAACAACGAATGGAATAATAGTAAATATGCCTCAAATTTTTCGCACATGTCTTCTATCACGAAAATTCACCGCAATTATACTCACCTTAAAGAAGTGTGGCTAGCTAGAGTTAGAACAAGATATTTTCCAACAAATGCTAAATTACATAAAGTCAGACTTTCTTCAAAGGATAAATGCTCTTGTGGAGAAAGAGAAACCATGGATCACATAATGCTCTCGTGTCCTCGATATGATCAAGCAAGAAATTCTTGGAAAACTTGGTATCAGAGTTCTTTCTTTCTCTTGGATCTTAGATTTGTCAACAAGTCCTAAGGAGAAAATTGACGCAGCATTTTTTTTTCTTGAAACCAATTAATAGATTCCAATTTTTTTTCTCGTCTTTGTATTTCCTAGCGGCCTAATTTCCCCTTCATTTGTCAATCAAACGCCATGCTTATCTATTCGTTTTGATTATCATTTTCTTTTTCAAAATCATCAATCCATCAATTTTTGTTTAGGTTTCTAATAAAAACTCAGTCTTACTCAATGCGAGCTATAAGCCTATGAGCATAAAGCTCCAAAACAGTTTTTTGTCGTAACCTAACCTTTAACGTATAATAAGTTATAAATTTTCTTATAGTCTGACATTTTAAATTCTATTTCATTTTTTCAAATTTTATAAACTTTTTTTCGGCCCAACTCAGAAGACTTTGACTTGTGAAACATTTTACAAAAAATAAATAAAGGAATAAAAATATAAAAAAAACACTTGCTTATAATGTTTTCAATAACAAACGTGCAAATATCATAAACTTTTCCTTGTTCCATATCGCAGAAAATTAACAATATGAGTTAAAACGATTCTATGTTTAAGAGAAAAATATTAATTAATATTATGAATACATTCTGTTTCAAAATATGTTGTATGTACTAGCTCCATTCTTGGATCTTTGTCTTATAGTCAAAATATCATTACAGTAATAGGAAAAATTCAAAATTTATTTAAATGTAAGATTAAGCAAATTATTCGCTTCACTATCCAACCATTCTGAGTTTGAAATCCAGGAAAGATAAATGCATATGGAATGGTAATAAATTTCTTCTGACCATGTCTTCAGAATATTGCTTCAAAATGTTTTTTCTGATTTTCATCCATTACAAAATATGTAACCGATAATACGATTCGTGGGCTTAGTTTTTCTTATTAATCATGGTATAAAATATTTTCCGGGGGTGGAGGGGATAAGAATTGTTTTCACGTAACTTATGCGACTAAAATATGTACACAACGCTCAGAGGTACAGTCGGGCACTCGATGAATGCTCAGATGGGCCAGGAAATTATTTTTAAATATCTTCTTGGAACACACTGTATTCACAAAGACACTAACAAAAGTGATGGACTAGTAATTTAGATAGCTATAATGAACAACCTGAACGTTATGAATACATGCTTCTCTCATAGAGCACTTCATATAGAAGCATTGTAGCAGAAACAACTAATTGCAATCAAATTTACCAAGATTTGATTTAAAAAAGATGGACTAAATCAATCGAAGATGTTAGAGTTTTTAGATCATTCCCTGATTTCTGCTAATTTTGGCGTAGGGTATCCAAGATCAAGAGATCTGCAGCAAGGAAAAATAGATTTTCGATTGAAACATTAATTGTGGATAATTACCACCGTGATTTTAGGTCAAACTGCCCTACTATTGACCAAATACATATAGTGAAAAATATTTTTGAGAAGTTCAATATACTATTCAAAATGCAAAATGGCTTTTTGGGGACTTTTATAATAAGCACAGGTGTTCGACAGAATGATATATTATTTGCCTTGTTTAATTTGGTTCACAAATACGTCATCTGAAAGTTGGATCTTAAGAGATTTAGTTTCCGGCAAAATAATTCAAATTTCTGCATTTGCAATTGATATTGTGATTTTAAGAGGAATCAGGCATGCATTGATTGCCATGACAGGTAAATTAATAGAATCTCCTAGCAAGGTCAATCTTTCACTTAATGAAAATAAAATAAAATTTATAGAGAAGACTAAATTTGCTAGTGACTAGAGAGATTGTCCGATTATTGATCATTAAAGATTTGAAGCTAATTTTACACATTTAGGGTCAACTATTAATGTTTTGAATAGAAATTCAGATGAATTTAGTTCCAAAATTGTAAATGAAATGCTTTTTTTCATATTAAAATAAGAGAATCCAGAAAAAATATATCCCTACAAAATATTCAGAGCTTTGCTGCTGATCACAAACATTGTTTCAATCCTCATAAATCTACAACCAGATTTTTTACAACCAAAAAACACTTGTATAGATATAAACCTAATATCTTTCTCACTGGACATCCTTTGCAGTGTGAGAGAAATTCCAAATATCTTAGCTTCGTACTTGACTCTGAAATTACATGTAAAAAGTACATCGACTCGCTAGTAAACAAGGTCAGAAAGAGACTTTGTATTTTGAAATTTTTCTCTGGATGTGATTGGGAAGCTGACGCCAGAACATTGAGGACAATTTACATTACATTAATCATACCCATTCTTGAATACCCGTAGCAGATATGTCAAGTCGCTTCAGATACAAATCTCCAAAAACTAGAAAGAATGCAAATGGGTGCAGCACGCTTAATTACTGGACTTCGTAAAGGTAGACCTACTAATATTGTTCTTTATAAGGCTGATTTGAAGCCTATTCGGCTTAGATGTATCCAAATCTTACAAAATAGTTTAACAAACTCTTGAGCTATGGAGATCAAACTGCACTGTTTTGTCTGTGGATAGAAGAATAGCCAAAGTTTAAAAAGAAATAGTCCTTTTAGTCAAGCCGAAAAACTTGATCTGTTGAATTTAATTCACTAAGGCTTGTTGTGTCTCCCATAGTTTCTTTGTCAGGATTATATTTCTATGCTGAATTATTTACTCATACCAGTAAATCTTCCCCTCATTATGAATACTTAAGACAAGTTTTCCTTGAAGTAATTGACAGTATCCCTGCTGAGGCAGCCCAGATTTATACAGACGGCAGTAAGAGAAATGGTTGCATTGGGAGAGGGGCTAATGTCAATTAGATATGAAAGTAATTCTTCTTAAAATCAGAAATTCCGATAACTGCTCGCCTCTTTCCTCTAAACCAGTGATTCTCAATCTGTGCGACGCGCCCCCCTAGGGTGTGTGAGCACATTAATGGGGGGGGCGAGTATATCCAAGAGAAAGTGTTATTTAAAAAATTTGATTAAGTGTCTCAAAGGAAAGAACACACACATACAAAACAAAATACATTTCGACATATTTAATAATTAACTTATTAACTTCAAACAACTTACTAAATTAAAAACAAATTTAATAATTATTGGTGACTTCCTTGGGCCTGTCTTTCAGAGCAATGTTTTTCGAAGGAGGGTTTAATATTAGAAATAAGCACTCTCAGTTCTTTTTCTATATTTAGTTGATATCTATATTTTGTCTTCAAAGAAGCCACCGCAGAAAATCCAGTTTCACAAAGGTAAGATGTTGAAAATGGTAGTATAATGCGAAATGCCGTTGTTTTTAATGCAGAAAACTCATCATCCACTCCAGCCCAAAATCCAATGAGTGATTTATTACTCAATTCTTTTTTGGTTTCTCCGCTTGCCGTGAAATCTATGAAGGTTTCTTCCTCTTCAATTGAGAGTCCTTCGGGAGTATTTTGAAATGGATCCCTCACTCACTTGTAACTTGATATCAGTTTGTCGTCAGCAAGAAAGTACTTCTTTTAAAAACTTTTTGCTAGCATTGCTAAATGATTTTCAATGGTTACAAAAATAACTTTTACATGTTGCTCTTCAGCCTTGGAAGTTTTAAATAATCATTCAAATTTGGAAACATTATTAAAATTTCATGCTTTAAATTTCTGCTCCACAATTCCAATTTCCTACAAAGCATTAACTTTATCACTCGTATCCAATATATGTGTATTTGCTCCTTGCAGTTAATGATAAAAATTCTTCAATTTCTCGAATATGTCGACCGTGTAGCTCAATTTCATCACAAATAAACTATCGCGAAAATTCTCAGCGTCCGGTCTATTTTCCTCTTCTAGGAAAACGGTGATTTCTTCTCTTAATTCATAATCACGTTGCAAAAATTTCCCTCGTGATAACCATCTTGCCTCGCAATAAAATAGTAACTTAGAATGTACTGCACCCATGTCTTCACAAAGTGCGGAAAAGATTTGTGATTTCAAGGGTCTCATTTTTATATAATTTACTACGGTTACAACTGTAGTTAACACAATATTTAAACCAGGACTTATTTGAAAGCCAAAGCTTCTCTGTGGATCATGCACTATGGCGATTTTTGTTTCACAAGTGCTTGAATATTTTGGAATCTTTTGGACATAGAACGAGCACTATCGGAGCATATTCTGATGCAATTTTTCCTATCCAGGTTTGCCTTGTTCATAAAATCATTTAAGATAGCAAATAATGCGAGTGCTGTTGCTTTGAGTTGTATTGGTTTGCAGAAAAGTAACTCTTCTACTACTGACAAATCTTCACAAAATCTAACATAGGCAATGAAATGAGCATCTTTATTACTATTTGTTGGCTCATTGAGTTGTATTGAAAACAATTTGTCACGCAACTTTGACAAAAGCTGACACTCTACCTCTTCAACTATATCAGTAATTCGACGAGCAACAGAATCATTTGAAAGAGGTATAGACTGTAATTGTTTTCCAAAATTATCTCCAAACATAATTTCTACAATCTCAATTGCGGATGGCAAAATAAGCTCTTCACAAATGGTTTTTATATCTAGCTATTTTATATGACATTTCATAAGAGGCAATTAAAGCTTTTTCATTCATAGACAAAGTTTTTTAAACAATGATTTTTGCTTTTCATATGATTTTAATTTTAATTCGAAGAATTCGGTGGGTTTGTTTACGTACTCACTATGAAGCGTTTCCAAATGTCGTTTAAGTTTATTAGGTTTCATGCTGCCTGCCGCCAACACTTTTGAGCAAATGATACACAGGGCCTTTCTTCTTCATTTACTCCAGTACTAGTGAACCCAAAATTTAAATATTCTTGAGAATATTTTCTTGATTTAATTTTCGGAACCACGCTCGTCTGTGTACTTGTTGATGCTTGCCTATTGTCTAATGCTCGCTTACGCCCGCTTAAAAATTTATTCATGATTATGCATAAGTCTGCTGCCGTGAATATTTAATACGGGGAATGTGTGGCAATTAACGAAAATATATATAACATACACATTCAGAATAGATTCAATAGCGATAGAAGGATGGACTCGAATGAGATTATCTGTAATTGAAATTGTCGTCATAGAACTTTCTCCTATGTGAAAACATGTGTTCACATCTGCGCACAATCCTAACTTAACTTTCAAGCTGACCAGACAAATTCCAGAAAAATCAAAATTTCTCGCGAAACCGTGAGAATGCCCGACATGGCGGGACGCAAGAGCAATAAAAAGGTTTAGGATTCTTGTTTTTTCAATGATTAGGATCGGTGTTGTAAAATGTCAATAAATTTTCGTATTCTTGGTAATTTATAAAGTTTAAACTTAAAGTTGTAGTGTAGGTTTAGCGCCAAAATACTCAAAATACATTATTATTGTATATATTTTATTGCATGCTGTGGGGAGGCGGAGAGCGATGAAAATTACGATTGAAAAGTGGGCCGTGAATACTAAAAGGTTGAGAAACAATGCTCTAAACTTATCGTAATTGACATGGTTCTAGACTTCGTTTCTAGGCGACATTTATCGGGTGAGATCTGGATATTTTCGAATAGCCAAAGAGGGGCCAAATTCGAACAGCCATGGTCTGAAATTATTGAGAGGCTCTGGACTCTCTCTTCATCTTCTAGTATACATCTTTAATGGATACCATTCCATGTCGCTTTAAAATACAATAATCAAATGGCAAATGGATTGGCAAAAGAGGGAACTGTCATGCCACTTACTGAGGCTTTCCATTCACTTACCTTGAAGAGAACACATTAAGCAAGGCCTCAATAAATATCTCTTGGAGGCATCCACCAGAACACCCTTTGTGTATAAGTAATGGTCCTGGTACATGGATTGGCTTCATTAGTTACAGGAAAGACCAAACTGCTTTGGCTCGACTATGCACTGGCTATTTAAAACCCCTTCAATTTTTCAACGGCACCAAGATTTTCCAAGTTTGCACCAAATGCTACATTGAAGAGGCCGATCCCAAGCATCTTTTAGATTGCACTGGTGTACTTCGGGAGGATCTCCTGATTGATCCCGGTTTGGCTGTGTTGAAATTAAAAGCGGATGACCTCATGCATCTGATCTGATTTATTCTGATGAGAGGGATTAGTAAGAAGAAGCTTTCTTTCTCATCAGCATTTTTTTAAGAAATAAACTAATCCCTAAAAAATAATCAAATTAAAGATATACAAAACAGTTAAAAATATACAAAACAGTTTATGGTTACATGTAGTTGTGAGACTTAGACTCTACACTAAAAGATATTAAAAACTTGAGAAAATTTGAATGCGTAAAATGTTGAGAAAAATGTAGAAACTAATTCAGGTAAACAGTAATCTAAGGAGATTAAGAACTAATAGGAAAACAAAAGCACTTATTAAAGGCAAAAACATGGGGGTATTAATTAAAGCGCAACTTTTATCATGACTCAGCTACATCGAGTGACAAACTGATAATCATGTGACAATTTGTTTTTGTATTGGAAGCTAGAGTGCAATAGACCAAAAAAAAATGGTTGAATGATGTGCTGAATAATCTAAAATGTTTGAAAATAACCAATTGGAAGAGGAAGACTGAAGACAGATTTGTCTGGAAAGAGATTGTAAGATAGGCTAAGACCCACCTCAGGTTATAGTCATTGAAGAGAAGATAAAATATTTTAAAGAAATTTGCAGCTCACAATTTTTGATCTCGTCATTTGATTTTTGATTCAGATTACGAAGCGGTTGGCTAAGTAAATTATTTCGAGTCATGATAAGCAGTTCGTAACTAAGATGCTGGGCTGGGACAAACAAAATAAGTTATCCTACCTTTTTTCTGTTCAAAATGGGTTATTAATTAGAAATAAACACTAAAGCTCTATAAATAAAGTCAAGTAACTGAGTACATTAGTATACACTTCTTTTGTTTCTTATAACAATGTATCAAGATCAATTTTATTGTAAATTAAATAAAGTATTTTCATTGATGTTTGAAAATAAATTGCGGGAAGATATAGACGATACATTATTAGAAAAGTTACTTAGTATTATTAAATTAGAAGTTTCTAAAGAAGGTTAGTTGGTTATTTTTAAGTGAAGGTTAAAATTATAATACAATTAAATATTGAATTACTCAGAAAACGTTATGAACTTTTTTATTTTTGTTTTATATTCATGTCTATGCATAAATACATTACCCAAATAAAGCATTACAGTCACTTGTCGCCAAAAAAATAAATAACAGCCAAATACAGCAAAATTTGGTGCTTTTTTCGATGCCCAATAAATATATTGTTCACCAAAAGAATTAATTACGAAATTTAGGTTGTTGGTGGTAGTGGAACTTGGATTTGTGGTTAATTTTTAATTAATGATATTCTTAAATTTTAATTTGTTCCATCAGTAATTTTAAACCAGCGTCTGAATTTTTTTTTTTTTTTTTTTTTTTTTTTTTTTTGTAATAATTGATATTACTAGGGATTATTGCATATTTCAATTGAGATAAAATTGGAAAATAAACATAAAAGTAAAGATTTCATTTGTTTAAATTTTGATAAACTTAGAATTATATTTTTTAAAGATTTCAGCTACTTCCATTGACATTAAAATTGTCAAGAACTATTTCATTAGGAGGTTAAAATTGCATAATATATAATTTACTATAATATAATATATTTGTATTATCGTGTTTCATGTAAATAATATGTTATTTTAGTTTACAATGTTTCTCAGTTACAGATATAAACATTTTTGTATGATTTCTTTTTCTTTTCTTTTTTTTTTTTTTTTTTGTGAATTCTGTTATAACTTCTTTTTACTCTTGGCTATTTAAACTTCTAATTATGTTATAATGATCATGAATATCAGAAAATTTCTTATATATTCTAATTTCAGTACCTGCTGTTTAGATCACTGTAGAAGATTTATTCTTCCCGTGTCTTTTTAAGTTATAATTTTTATATTGCAATGAATTCTTTATATTATATTCTTTATATTGTAACAGAAAATATAAGATATTATAAAATATAAGCATTACCACTTAATTATTTGCAAAAGCTACAATTATTCATTGTGATGCAAACTTCTGAATTTTGTATTTGTGTTATTTCTTTATAATTTATATTTCAATAATCTACAGGAATTTATTGAGATATTAATAACTGTTTTTGAAAATAATATTTATTTTGTACAGTTGCTAAAATTTGCTATTTTTATCTTTTCTAAACAAAATTGTAGCAGTGAGATCATATGATATATTTGCCTTATATAATTCCAAATCCTGTGTATTTTATTTATTAAATTTTGTGTTATGATAAATTTAAGGACTAATTTTTGAGTCTTTTGATATTTTTACATTCTTGGAAATCAAAATCAATTTAATACTTGTAATATGTGTAACTTTTAAAGAACTTTTATTTTCTATTTCATAATCAGTGAAGTATAGAGGAAAGGGAATTATTCAATTCATTTTATCTTCAATAGATTTATTTATAAAATAAAACTTTCACATTAGGCTGACACCTAACCAGGACATGTTCACTTCCAGAGACTTTGATCAAGCAAAAAAATTTGAGCATTGTATGCCTGGGCCCTGTGGGTGCTTAGTTTACATTTATTTACATTGTAGATTATTAATATAAAATAAATATATTAAAATCTTGTAATTAACAGTGGTAATTTATTATTGCTGTTTAATTTGTTAATAATAAGTGAATGCAAAAAGATTTTTTTCATTATTTAAATTAGAGGTCATTTCTTGATTGTGTTAAACTCTGTTGTAATCCAAAAAAATGGAAATTTCCTGATAACCTCAGATATGGGCATTTATTGTAAAAAACTGCTGTACTGTTTGCTTCATTAAGACTTCTTTTGCGAATAAAAAGAATAGAGACAAAAGAATTATCTGAATGTGAAAAGGAATTTAAAACAATTTATGCATGTTAAAATTAAATTTGTTTTACTATAATAAATGAATTTTGAAATTAAATCTAAATAAATGTGAGGTTTTCAGATTTCAAATAATTTAATAAAAAGAACATTTAATATATTTATTTGTGTTAATATATTTTAAAAAAATCCAAAGTACTATTTATTCTTAAAGGATATTAAAAAATTTATTAAATTTAATAAAATAAAAAATTTTTATTAAATTGTTGTTTTAAGAAATTTTACGTTTTAAATTAATTTTTGAGACATATATCGATTTCCTTAAAGGAAATAATAGTTCTGGGACGTAAATATATTAACTTTAAATTTAATAAAAATAATTGTGTAATGTCTTTCTTTAACATTTGTGCATATCTTAATAATTTCACTTTACTATTAAAATGCATGCATAATTAATTCCATAAATACAAAACAATAAGTGAAAAAATTATTGTACTCAACTTTAAACATTGAACTGAGTTAATTGAGTTAAAAATTTTAATGCATAAATGCTTTGAAAGTAATAACTTAGTTTTCTAGACTAACTAAAGAGAATTTTTCAACCAATATTTTGTTTTGTCTAATTTTTTTTTAATGCATAAAAATAATTATTTAATTTTATTGGCTTAATATACTCATATTTTGTTACATTTTTAAAATTATTTTTATCTTTTTGATGAAATGCAATAAATAGAATGTAAGAATCATCTAATTTATAAAATAATTTTTTAATTTTACTAAAGAATTGTAATAAAGAAGTATTAATTTAATAATAATGAGGTATTGCATATTGTTAAACTATTGGCCAGCTGTGGTGACCAATGGAATATTTTAACTGAAAAACTCAGTAACTTTCATTCTTTGATTTTCTAATTGTATATTTTTCTCCATATCTATTTTTTGTATGATTTTTCCAAAAGTCATGAAAAATAAATGTATCAGATTATTCAGAAATAATATTTTTTTAACAATTTTGTGAAACAATTTGGGGCCTAATTAAATTCTTCACTATCAACATCACATTTAAGCTTTATAATCATTATATATTTTGATAATTGATCCTGCAAGATTTGCTTAAAAAAAAGTTTGATTAATTCAAAATAGTAATTTTTAGTTGTTATCCATCCAAATGAGAAAAATAAAATCAGCATTTTCAGCATGATATACTTTTGTTACTTACAGGTATTAATTGACACAAATTAGTGAATAACAATTTCTGAAATTGTGGAGATTAAATTTATCAATTCCACCATTTATGCTCATCTAAAATGCTTAGGTTTAATTTCTAAACTTGATATATGGGAAAATAAAATAAAATCAGCATTTTCAGCATGATATACTTTTGTTACTTACAGGTATTAATTGACACAAATTAGTGAATAACAATTTCTGAAATTGTGGAGATTAAATTTATCAATTCCACCATTTATGCTCATCTAAAATGCTTAGGTTTAATTTCTAAACTTGATATATAGGTTTCTTATGAAAAGAAATTTATGTCATCTCATTGGCATATGTGATTTACTTCTTAAATATCAACAAAAAAATATCTTTTTTTAGAAGTGTATCATCACAATAAGGAGAAATAGATAGATCATGGTGTAGAAAAGTTGAAATTTCTCAAACTATTTCAAAAGCTGATGAAAAATCAGTGATCTTATTTGTTTGGTGGGATTTCAAAGGAATTGTTTTTTTATTAATTTATTTTTGAAATTTAATGGTCAATTGTGAAATATGCTGTCACTGGCTGCACAAATTAAGTGTTTCACTTGAACAGAAGAAATCAAAATTGATTAATCCAAAATGTGTTTTTACCAAGGTAATGCAAGATCTCAAAAAAGTTTGTTAACATGCCAAAAGTTTCTACAGCTTGGATCCTGCCATATCCACCGTTTTATCCACCTTATTATTGGTTCCGGTCTGCAAAAAATATTTTAAACAATAAAACTTTTGCTTCAATCAAGGAGGTTGCAAATCACCTAGATCAGTTTTTTGCCTGCAAAAACCAAATATTTTATGACTATGTAATTAAAATGACAGAAGATATTGGATTAGAATGAACAATATATAATTAAATAAAATATTTATTATAAGCAAATCATCTTTCATTTTCTTGAAATAAGGAGAAATGAAATTACGCTCTGAACAACACAATAACTTATTTAACTAGCCCTTCATTTGGAATATATTTCATTGTGATTCCTGATGAAGTATGCAACCTAGATCTAGCTCATTGGTTTAGCTAGATTTACCTTTAATACTGGTTGGGATAATGAGTAAAATTTTTGGCAGACCAAACAAATATTTGTATTTTTTCTACTTAATTCATCTTTTGTTTATTGTTGTTTTTAAGTCTAATCAAATGAAAGATATTTCAAATATTCCAGTCCGATTAACTACAATTCTATTAACTGTTAATGAATATTCATTTTGAAGGAACAAAAATCATTGTATGAATAGAGATACTTTAGGTCTCTTTTTGATTTACTTATTATACATTACATTTTATATTTTGTAATCTTTTTTATTTATTTCCCTTATATTCCCTTAAATATAAAATTCAGTCAATTGTCTTTTCAAATTAATTTTTTAAGCAATATAAAATCTGCCTATATTATTATAATGTTACAGAAAGCTGTGAACTCACAATATTTGATATAATTAAAATATAAGAATTGCTTTAAAACATTAGCTGGGTGAAAAAGATTTACTAAAGTAAGTTTGGTTTCAGTTTCATAACAAAATGTTTCTTTTAAATGCAATGATATTATATATACTTTAAAATGTATTTTTTAAAGAATTCCTTGTATTTATAAAGTATGACATTTTTTAAAGTAAAATTATAAAAGAATTTTACTTAAAACTTTTATTATTTTTTTATTTCAGATTTTATTAAGGATTTATTAAAAAACACTGAAGTCATACATTTCTGTGAAACAGTGATTAGTTCTCTCCTGGGTGAAAATAAAAAGTTTTCCACTCCAGTTATTGTGTTTTCAATTCATCTTTTTGGATTGATATGTGAAAATCCAAATATTTTTGAAAATCAAAAGTGCTTGCCTGCAGCTGTGTCTTTTTCAAATATTGCTAAAACTGATATTTTTTTTAAATGTTCTCCTTCAGTTCAGAATGCCATTCTAAATTTTTTCGTGTTTATAGCAAAACATTTTGAAGGAGCAATATGGCTCATTGAACACAGTAAGAATGCATAGATTTATTTTAAATATTTTGAATACCAGTAAAATTAGATAGCTTCATTTACTATTACTTATTAAATTTCTTGTATTTCAATAAGAACTATAAATTGTGAAAGAATTTCTTATTTAATACTGTATAAGATATTTTATATGAATTGTAATACAGTAAAATATTGAGTAATTAAAATAATTGGAAACAAGAGATTACTCTAGATAAAATTATTAAATAAGTTATAAATATTTATGTAAATCAATTTATAAAAAGGTAACTAATTTATTTGTTATAGTTCATGCTGTTTTACTTAGTAATGTAAAGTGATGCACTAAGATATTGAATAGTTTTTCTCTATCTAGAAAAATCCCTTTATCTTTATTAATTTGTATCAAATTTAAATGATTTGACTCTTAAAAATTGCTTGTTTTATACATTAACCTTTCTGTTGCTCATACCAGGACATTTTTATCAACAGTCCTGAGAATATCTCTTCATGATTAAAACTCTTTACCTAGTTTTATTATTTTGCTTTATTTTTCTATCGCAATATAGTGACCCTCTTATATGGAAATAAAATGACTTTTTACTGACTCATTTGTGGTCAATCTTTGCTTATTCACCAATTTGCTCAATCATTAAATTCTCTCATTCTTCCCTAAAAAAAATTTACATATCAGTATAGATTAATATTTGTTTAGTTAATGACACTCTACACCTTACTTTAAAATGCTTTTCCTGTTATAGAATTGTTTGATAAGTAATGAATATGGACAAATTAACTCAATGATTTTTTATAGGAAATTATAATCTAAAAATTTTACTTAGCAATTAAAAGAGCTAAAGTTAGAGATAGGGCAGGAGCAAGATAAAAAATTGAAAAGTTAGATGAAAATGGTCTGATTAAATTTTTAATTACAAGTATTTTTAATAGTTCATACAAATAATTTCTTCTATTTTCAAGCTCTAAATTTTTAAAATTACATTAAAATATGCAGTAACCAATCTAAAAATGTTTATTAATTAAATACCTGAATTTATAAAGCATTGAGAATAATATTCTGCTATGTTACTTTTAATGTCATTCACATTTAGCAAGATATATTGTTTAAAAAATGGATTCTAAAATATGAATATTGCAATTAAGGTTAACTTATTGATAAAATTTAAAATAATAGCAATTATGTATTTATGAATATTTCTAATATTATATTTTCTGTTATATCTTCCACATCTGGAATATTATTTTGAGAGATATTAGTTAAAAATGTCTTAAATAGGTAAAAATTTTAATTTTAAGTATTAAAAGTTTCATTGACTTTCCTTTGTAGCAAACATTTTGATTTTACTGAAACATTTTTAGAAAAAATCAGTTTTAAGGACATGTTTAATTTCTGGAAAATTATTATATTTTTACTATGTGAAATTAATTGTACAGACAAAATTTATGCTGAAAGCTTATATTTTTTCCCAGGACTGATTGAATTGGCACTTGCAAGTTTTTCCTCTACAAGTTATTATGTAAAAAAAACAGCTGGGAAGTTTATTTCTTCTTCATTATATTTATGGTCTTGCCCAGATTTTCCTCCTCCTGTACAGAAGGACACTGTCGACAATGCTGTTGAAAAAATTATGTTACTACTTATTTCAAGTGTGCAAATTTCTAAAGATACTAAAATTAGGAGTGTTGCTAATTGCTGTATCTCAACTCTGAGAGAAATACTTGAAAATAATGTAAATGTACAAAGCTATAATTTTCAAATTCTTCAAAAAATTGAAGAATATTTTGATAGTTTAAGTAAGAGTGATGAAATTAACCAGGACATAATTGATCTTTTACTAATCATTCTTCACAGGTATTTTTAATTTATTTATTTAAAATGTGTGTGTTCATTAAAACACTTGAAAATATACATATATATAAATAACAAAAAACATTTTTTTATGTTAACAGTAATCCTTCCAATACTATTCCTATAAAAAAGGTAATTCAGCTGCTTATCAAACATCGAATGTTTTCAACTGCATTCCACCTCACTGCTTCATTTTTGAGGTATTTAATTTTTAAATTTATATTGATACTTTTTTGTAATATTTAATAGTTGCTATATGTGTTTCATAGACTCATTGCAAAATGTATGAGAATCATTCTGAATCAAAACTGTTATGTTCAGATAAAAGATACATTACTTTATTAAATGGGCACACCTTATCAACAGGGTTTCTACTATAATATAAAGAAGTGCTATTGTCATTTGACACTTGAATGTTTAATTAATGCAAAAATATTTAAAATTAAATAAGTTATAAAATTATAGTTACATATGTTTTTTTTTTTTTTTTTACTAAAAGTATATACATATTCTGGGAGAAAATTTAAACATCATGCAGCCTACATTATTGTGATAGAATCTTTAGAAAGATTCCTGGTATATTTAATACTGCATTTAAACTGTCTAGCAACTATAATAAAATATTTATTATAATATGTTATAAACTATTACAATTTTAATTATATAAAATTAGGCATTCAAATATTTGTAAATAAAGGATATATTTAATGTAGTGTGCCTTGTATATATGTTTAGCATTTTTTAATCAAAAACTTTTAGTTTTATTTAAGTATTAGATCAATTTTCAAAAAAGAATTACGTCAAGCAGAATAATAGTCAACTTGTCATTTATAAAATATATAAGAAATCTATAAAGTTGGAACACTTTAAAAGAGTAGTAGAAATTAGAAGGGGGAATATTATGTTTAATGAAGTAAAATATTCAATTGCATAAATAAATAAAAATGGATGCTCATATAGTATTTTGTTACTAAAAAATATAATAAAGTGCTTTGTTATATTTAAAGTATTTTATCTGTCTTGATAAATGTAACTAATTTTGATTTAAATTCTCTGAATGTTATAGAGGAAACATGCTATAGCATTTTAGTCTTAGATTATTACATGTATCCAAACATAGCTGTAGCTAACATGTATATTAGAAATGATATTCACAAATTAGAAAAAATTTTAAATGTTACTGCATCAAGAGAATAAATGAGTAAATACAACAGATTATATACTCTTAAAGGGAATTAAATGGAATATAAAAGTAATGTTGATGTATTAAAAATCATCAATGTCTGGAAACTCAGTGTCAAAAAACCATGAGTAATAGATCATTGTAAAATAAGATACACTAAACAAAAAGAAAAACTTCTTATTAGTTAGATCCAAACTGTCAGAACAGTTTTTTTGATTATGTGGTTGAAATTTATGTTATTAATAACATTAAGTATGTCAGAGTGCATTTTGGGCAGAATATTTTATAACAAGTTATCTAACTAAATTACATTTTGTTGTTAGCCTTTATCTGTATTCATATACTTTGAATAATATGGTTACTAAAGTGATTTCATTTAAAAGCATTTTTGTTACTTGGATTTAAAATTAAACTTTAATACAAATTAATATTGGTTAATCACTTCATAATTCTCCCTTAATAGTTAACATTTCTTTTTTAAAGATTTATTTATTCATTTTATAACATTGTCTGTAATGAATTATCATGTAATTATTTGATGTTATGATTAAAACAGAATTATTAAATTCTATGATTAAAACAGATCTTTCATTTAATAAAATAAAATTAAAAGATAACAAATTTAAGTTTTATACTTTTTACTTTTCTGCCATAAATGCATCGCCTTCATAGATACAATTATCTATATGGTAACTTATGAAAAGTATTATAAAAAGTTAGTATTTAAAAAATGTTACAGTTAAATTATTGCTCAAAAACTTTTAAAACTTAAAATGTTACTAGAAAACTAATTTTAAATATTACTTTTCAAATTATTAATAATTCCTTATGTATTAATAATTAAGTAACAATTATATATTGTGTGAGTAAAGTATTTCTATTTATTTCAAAATTCAAACTAACTTAATTAATAAAACATAACAAAAATTATTATTTTAAATTATAAGGAATATAATTAATTTCCTGCCTGGTAACTTTGCTTCTAATTCATTTAAAATGTTTCCATGCCTTTCTTAAAAAAAATCAAATGTATTAAAAGTGCCATGTGGGTTTAATATTTAATATACATCATAAGAACATTGCTGAATGTTTCAGCGCAGATTTGATAAATTTTTAAATTATGGTTATTTTTTATTTAAGTTTTAAAATCTTGATTTCAGCATTAATATCTATTGTTTCAATTTATAAAAGAAAATAAAGAAGCCATAACTTAAGGCTTACCTTCTTTGAAATGCCAAAAACTTGCTTATACGTTATGAAAAATAATGAAAAGTTTTCATTCATAAATAAAAGGTTAAAGATCCCATTATTCTAAATAATTGTGAGAACTTCAGCAAACTTAATTTTATTTTCAATTTGTGTATATCAAAATCAGAATGTAGTTTCATTAATTTAAGTCCTAGTTATACCTTTTATGTAAAAAATAATTACTTAAACTGTCAAAAAGTTTTAGTTAATAAACATAAATATATTAAAAACTTTTCTTATTTTGAACAAAAATGTAAAATTATTATTAATGTAAAACTAACAGATTTCAGAATATATTTCTAGGAAACTCGATAAAAAATATATTTTTTGATAAAGTCAGTCTTATTATTTTATAATGCATATGATAGTTTGCTATAAACTTAGCAAATGTTATCTCAAATATTCTGCCATATAAGTAGAAAATTTGAAATATTTATTTGCATTTTCAAAAATTAGAGACTATAATATATACTTCACGTATATATTAATTTTCAAAGTAATTTAAAATTATAAAAATAAAATTATATATATATATATATATATATATATATATATATATATATATATATATATATATATATATATATATATATATATATATATATATATATATATATATATATATATATATACACACACCCTTTTTAGTAAGATAATGATTTTACACTCAAAACTTTCTAATTTATGTAAAACAAATTGTGTTAAGTAAAAGTTAAACTTTTTTAACCTCAATGACAAAAACTGCTATTTTCTTTCTTTGTCTCTTTCTTTTTCTGTGTGTATGTTTGTATTCATATTCTTTATATTTAATTATATTTTTTTCCACTGAAAAATGTTTTAAATAATTTTTAAAAAATATTCATTATCTATTTTATTCTAATGATTTTTGATAGTATATTAGATTTTTATAATATGTAAATTTTTGTTTTTATTTTAGTGCATTTGAGAAATACAGACCTCTTACGAAAAACAACATTTCTTTTCTTTTATTGCCCCTAAATGTTTTGTCTGGAATAGATGCACCAAATAATGAAGAAAATATTTTTCAAGTTTCTTCCAACATTATTTGTTCATCCATGGTACAAGAAATGAAAGTGAAATCTAGTGGGGTGGTTTTAATAAGCACTTCTTTGCAAGCTCTGACTAAATTAACTGGTTTCTTGAGCTCTGAAGTAAGAATTAAATTTCTCATAATTTTATGTTCTTTATAGCATACCTTTTGACTGTCATTTTGTAAATTTTTTAGCTCTTTTATGCAACAAATCTTGTAAATTAACACAAGTTCTGTGTATCTTATTGGTGTAATGTAAGTGGACTCCTCAAATCTAGTTCTTATTCCGAACAAGTTTGAATTATTTGTGTTTAAACTTGTCCATTAATTTTCTTTATTACTTGTTTCACAAAAGAAAAAGTTCAGATCTAAAATATATTATGAGAAGTCATGTAATATGTGTTTATTCTTCTAATAAATGAAATAGAGAAAATTTGTGTATCCAACTAGCTTAATATAAATTTCTGAAATGATGCCTTAATTTCTTCTATTATAATCATTTGAAAGCTGAGTTATAATAATATAACTCAATAACTATATTTACTCTTTTTGAAGAATAGCTTTTTTATTAGGAATTAATTATTTTATAGATATAATTTAAGAGCGTAAATTTTTGTTGTCTTGTCACCTAATTGACTAAAATTTAAAAAAATTAATAAACAACTGATATCAATCAGATGAATTTAACTACCTAATTATAGCCAAAAATGTACTTTGCTTATTAAATATTTTTCACATTAAATTTTGTATCACAAAGGAACATTCAAAAGTAACAAATTTGTTTATGTTAATATTTTTATCACTTGTGCATTTTAATTGTGTTATTAAAAATTATACAAAAAGCTTTTAATCACTTTACATTTTAATTGTGTTATTAAAAATTATGAAAAAAGTGGTAATCTACAAAGCTATTAAAGATGTCATATATTTGACTTGGCTGGTGTGGTGTGAATTTGGAGAATAGGGTACCAACTCATATGTGATCCTGTCACTTGATTATAATTCAAAATTAGAAGGTGCAGGATGATAGGTAAGTATTCTGAACTTATTAAGCTTAAGGTACATTCCTGACCTCACCTATGTCATTATGTATGCATATATTATTCGACTTGCATAAAATTTTGCTTTTTTAGGTACTTTTATATTAGGGAATTCATGATGATTAGTAGAACTACCTTAAATTATATAAGGAACCTATTCCATTATTAACAAACATAATTTAATTAATAATTGCAAACATAATTTGTTGTTAAATAGTTGTAAGATTGACTCTCTTCTCCCCAGAGCATACAAATGAAGAAAACTTTATAAATATGTAGTGTACACAGCAATTTATAACAATAAATTTCTGGAATAATGATAATAGTTTTAAATATATTAACTTAATGAAATAGGTTATTAAATTGGAGATAATTATACTAGCTTATAAAATTTGTTGAATTATGACACTTAAGTTATAAAAATGAATATTTAATAAATGATCATTGTATATATAATGTTCATAAAAATAACATAAATTTGATTTTATTAATTTTGTTATAACTTAATAATATTAATTTATTTATTTTAGGCAATAACCATAGTATTGTTTTCATTAAAAAGTATTCTACAGACTGCACCATTTAATGATGAATATTCTTATGTGTCCTTAGAAAATAGGATTATTTCTCTTTCTATTTTAGAATTTTTTGCTTCTTTATTAACAGACTGTGGTAAAGTATTTTATTTCATATCTGTGTTTGTGATAAATTATTGTTGTTGCAATTAACTATTTTATTGTTTCTTTTTATTGTGAGTTGAATTCATATATGCTTATTTATGAAGTGTGAAAAAAAGAACTGGATATTTAAATAATTTAATGAATTTTAATTAAGCAAAATAAAGTTTTAATGTAACAACTAATTTAACAATGTAATGTTTGATCACTTACCTTAAATTTCCTTGAAACTCATTAATTTTTCTGATTTATGTTTTTTTATATTTTTTCAGTCAAAACTGAAATACAAATTGCAGTATTTAATAAAAATTAGTGTTTTGGTTTTATAACAAAATTTTTTTCTTTTAAATATATCCAATACTAAAGTAATACTAATATATCCAATACTACAGTAAGCCTGATGTCTTAGTGGTAGCATTTCATACTCCCAAGATAAAATCTACTGAGCCTTTCGTCCCTTCATTGGGTCAATAAACTAAGTACCAAGCATGCTTGGAAACTAAACACTGGAGTTATTGTGTTAGGTTGACCACATAACTGGAACATATATTTCGCACCCTAGAGTCCTCATTCAGGAAAACAGATACAGACAATGTAAGCCTTGGTCCCCATATGGGCTATCATGCCACTGAGTTTAGCTTTAGTATAAATTTTATTTAAAGTAATTTGAATGACATGAATATTTTAAAAGATATTGATCCAATATTGTGATGTATTTCTTTTTGAGATAACTCTATTATAAAATATTCATCACAAATGGCATTTCCTTTTTTTTAAGATCAACTGAATGTTATGGGATATCTATGTGGTTTATCAGGTGTTATTATGGGAATTTCCATCCAACTATAACCAAAACAAAAAAGTTTTATTAGATTGTGGACCATATTCACATATCACGAAGAGGAAGCCTGGAAATTTCCTAAGCTTTGATTCCAACATATGATAATATCGTTAAAATTATTTTATATGAAATTCTGAACAGATGTTACTTTTAGGCTCATTTTAGGTTCAAAAGTTAAGACACAAACTGTAAGCCTATCACATTTAAATAGTTCATTCTTCAACAAGAGAGAACGAGGAAACCAAATAAAGTGAT
The DNA here is from genome assembly GCA_030067965.1 of Latrodectus elegans. NCBI lineage: Eukaryota > Metazoa > Arthropoda > Arachnida > Araneae > Theridiidae > Latrodectus > Latrodectus elegans. The sequence goes on from CM057810.1 coordinate 49,391,503, forward strand.
GTAGTTTAAAATAAGTAAGGGATTATAAAATGTTAAGCCTTCTACAAAAGTTAAAGTTCATTATTTTTAATTTTCTTTTTTATTTATTTATCTAAGTTTTAAAAACAAATAAACAATAGAAAGACATAATGAAAAACATAATGTAGAAAAGTGATTAAATGCATTAAATAATTTAAGATTTTATTTGTATCACATCAATGAATTATTATAAATGGATACTAATTAAATTTTTAATTTGTTACATGATTAATGATAAAAATAAGGCTTTTTAACTAATTTCAGAATGTATATATTAAATTAAAAACAAATAAAATGTATTGATAATAATAGAGAACTGTTTTAACAAAAAATTTACATTCAATACCAAGAGATGTTTAGTCCATACCTTTTCATTTATCTTACAGCAAAAAAGAAATTGCATATGGCTGAAAAAGTTAATTTTCCAGATAAGAATGAGAAATTCAAAACCTCTTATTTTTTTGAGAGTTTCCCTTACTATATAACAATTTTCATTAATATGGAATTGGTTAAAAAATGTAACAAATCAGTTACACGCATGATGTCATGAGTTGTGATGCACAATACGGAGTAATAATCATTGATAATAAAAGAAACTTCTAAAGTCAAGCCAGTTAAATTTTTAAAAAGGTTCCAAAATTAAAATATCTTTATTTGTGCTATTTATTTATTTCTGGCTGTCTATTACTATCAACAGAAAAGCTACTGTTATTGTTACTTATGACACTTAAACAAGCCAAACTCTCTATGCCTTGGCACTGTGAATTTAAGTCAATAAGGAGTGTCTTTCTTTTTAAATAGAGCACCATGAAGGTGAAAGTACATCTTTTCTCTTTTTCAAATCCTCCAATAGATGGCACCACCAGAGAATACATTCCCTCAATTTTGACATTGATCTGAAAGGGAAGGAAATTTTCTCCAGACCATTGCACCCATGGTAACTGCTCAACAACTGACCACAGAACTTTCAATTCCACAGATTTAACGAGCATGTATATTGCCTGTACTCAGAAAAAGCTGCTAAACACAGCTAATCACTACATAATATTGAAAAATATAATGAGGTCAACAACAAGTTGGCACTTTCTTCTCCACACTTTACCACACAAATGAATGGCTATTGTGACCACAATATATTTAATGTGCTCCAGTCATTATAATCAAATATGACATACCTTTGATTGTGTCATGAATAGGCTTATCACCCTTCCAATAATGAGAATGATATATTTCACAACCAGACCTCTATTGTCATTGGGAACATTTCTCTGGAATTCGCTTACAAGCACTTGACTTTTTTACTAATAAATAATAAATTATTTTCTTGATTTGTTTTTCATGTATATTCTCATTAAATATAAATGCTTTAAATTTTTTTCTTTCTTTAAATGGGTATTTTGTGAGAGATTACTTATCTTAAAAAATATGTTGACTTTGCTGCATTGTGATTTCTAATCAGTTAAATTCATTTATGTAACAGCTATATTTTTTAAAAAACATCTGTTTTTAAAGTTTTTTAGATTTTCTTTCTTCTGAATGCATGTGTGTAGAAAATTCATGAAAAGATTCAAAAATATTTATGACTGTAAATGTTATATCAGTATTATATAATATATATTGTGTAAAAAAAAAAATATTTTTAATAAATTTAGATGTGTTTGAAATTTTTAAATCTTGAAACAGTATAACAAAATATATAAAGCATTAATTTTACTCCATTAAGGTAATAAAATTTTTCCTTCAATTTGTCAAAATTAATATTCTTTAAATTTGGTTAAATATCATTGATATATGGGCTTTTGAATTATTTTTGTCATATCAAGTCACACCTGACTAGAAAATTAAAATTAACTGCTGCAAAATCTATTTCAGTTGTGAATGAAGACACCAATAAAAATGGAGTAAATCAAAATTTTAAGTTGCTTAGATTTTTTTGCTTGCTTTTTTACATTTTATCAACAAAATATATCTATCAATATTTATCTTGTTTGTTTCAAAATCAAATTTTAAAAATAAATTAACAGTGTATAAATATTATAGTATAGTTGAATTATAAAATATTCAATTTGATCAAATAGTTTTACTGAGATTTTTTATGCGAATTTCAAATTTACTATAATTATTATCATTTTTCTTTTTAGAAATACCATGATTTTTTAAAAATCACAGTTCATCTGGAAATTTTGCCTTTGTTTCATATAATTATTTTTGAATGAAGTTATTAAAATTTTTAAGGTAATAATAAAAAATTGTCTAAGCATCTGATGTGACTAAAAATCTATTAAATATAGATTCTTTGCTTCATTTTCTATCATGATTATAATTGTTTGCATCTCTTACGCTGAATTTGCTGATAATTTTTGTAAAATTGTTTTTAATGTATTTCTAAAAGAAATGTTTAGAACTTTACTTTAAACAAAAAATTAATAAATAAAGCTGAACTTATTTTTTTAGTTTATAAAGCAATGGATTTTCAGTGCAAGCAGTTGTTGTTTGAGCACCTAATATTATTTGTACGAAAGCCTTCAATGGACTGCAATGTAAGTAATTTGATGGAATCAATTTGGTTTAGTTCGATTTATTATCATTAAGATATGTTATTTGCTTCAAAATTTTGACATTAATCCTTAAAAATGTTTATTGTAATACCCATCATTTTCTGGAAAATTGCTTTCTTCGTTATTTTACTGATTTTGTGCTTCCTAAACACGAAAATAGTCATAATTTAATGTATAGTTCCATTTTGATTTTAGCTTAAATTTTCTATAGCAGATATTCATTTTGTTTGCTTAATTAAGGAAATTGTGGGAGAGCTCTAAATGAATCTTAAAGTTTTTTAAAGATATATTTCTATTTGCTCATTATCTCTTGTAAAATAAATTTCATCACCGTTTAGGCTTCTCATGATAAATAGACAATATGATTTTATAAAAATCTTTAAATATTTTTTTAGATATAGAAAAAGTAAAAATAACCAAATACTCCACTCCTAGAGTTGCATCCAAGTGTACGATTGATTAAGAATTTCAGTATTGAAAAACCTTCGACCAAACTTATCACCCTTTTAGGTATTTCTGCATTGCATCAGTACTTTATTAACTTTGCTGTTCAACTGTTTTAGTAAACTTTAATAATGTTTAGAAACGTTAATAATCTATGGAATTGTTACAAGCATTTTTGTCCTCTTGAATATTTTGATATCATTTATAATATCAAAGAAACTGAATCATCACATAATTTCAGCATTTGAAACAGAAATTTTTTTAATATTTTTCATACATAAAACTGATGGCCACCATCATGTGTATGGATCTGTTCGTAATTCTAACCTTTAAGCAATCAAATAAGTCTGTTTTCAATATTACTGAACTACTGGGAAGATTTCAGTATTCCTGATGTAAGTGCATTTTTCTTAAAATTTTTAAACACCATTATCCATTATTAATTTCTGATCACTAAATTAAATAGCTTAATAAAATTTCAACTTCAGAATGCTTCATTAATATTTATTGTCTAATTTGTTTAATTTAAAATTTCATTTAAATAAAGCTTAAGAAGTTTAATTATTGCTGTATAAAAGGAAATGCAATATATATTTCTTTACCTAAATTTTGTATGGTACATTTTGTAAATTAGCTAAGAATGAATACAAGAATATATAAGAATTTTTAACATATAATAAAAATTTCTAATAATATGAAAATAAGAACATCAAAAATAATATTTATGATGTTCTATATATAGTTTCAAAATGCGTCACTTTTGTTAAATGTTCATATATCTATTGAAAAATCGCAATTCAATTGTTTTGCATGTCATATCTTTCAGAATAAGATTGATATCTTTCTTTTAGAGGTGACAGTGTTTCATTATTTTTAAATTTTTGTCTGCTGTTTTGATTATGTTTCGACCCTTTGCTTACTAAACTTAATAAAGTATATAAAATCTGTTATTCTGGTTGTATGTAACAGTACTAATTGTTTGATGCTCTCCAACATTGCAATGTTTATTCAATTTTTTTTCTTAAAGTTTCTAAATTTATCCAATACTGGTGCTTATATCAACCTTATCTGAATGTTCATTTCATTTTTCTATATCAAATAAAAATATGCTCCATATTTACTGGTATGTAATCTGCAAGACATTTTTTAGTGCAAGAAAACTGTTTTGTAATTTGCTGAAATTTTTTCTGTGAATAGTTGAAAACATATACTGCTGATAATGTAATGTCACATAAAATACAAAAATACACAATATCATTGAAAGCATTTTTTATTTGCTTTTTTTTGTATATATATGTATATAGCTTTTAGATTAAAATCTGCTATGTAATTTATACGCTTTTGCTTTCACATGATGATATACAAACTAGAATATTTTCAGAGTGAAACAACTCAGGTCAAGAGTAATACTAAATGATGATAGTAGCAACTGTAATATATTTCCAAAGAACTGAATTCATTCTTATACATAATTGGACAAAATTAGTTAAATCTGAGATATATAAGCCAAGTTGTGATGCCATCTGTTATTTATTTTATAAAACATAAATGGCATTTCTTTCAAGACTTTATTGTTAGCTTTTCTGATAGATGTTGTATTTACTGGCTGGATAATTTTTAGAAATTAAACAACCCATTTTTTTCTTTCTGGCTGGAAGTCCTTTTTTTTATTATATTCTATAATCCCCCCTCCCCATATTGACGAATTGAGATGCCCTAACGTAGGACTTGAAGGAAACCGGTTTCGCAAGGCGAAAGCGAGGGAAGGAGAGAAGGGACTTGTCAGCGCCAGAGAAAAGGAGAAAACAAAAAGGCTGCAAGACTCAAAACACACTCAATCGACTCAAAAAGGGACCCTGTTAGTGTGTGATTCCAGCTTGACGCTTTAGTGGATTCGATTAGCAGAAAAATTTAAATTTCCTGTTAATAAAAGCCTACATATTTTAAATATAATTAAAGTTTGAAGAAGAAAAAAGGCCAATGTAGTTTTATTCTGAAGAAACTGAAATTACGATCCAGATGAAGGAAGCCTCCTCATACTAGCTATCAAGCATGTTTTTGGAAGCCCTCTAAATAGGCCGGCCTAGTCGTTGTTTGTACGTAAGTTAATGTTTTTTTAAATGTTCTTCCAGCCAGTTGTAAGTGTGGTACCACCTATTTTATAACTTTAAGTAATAATATGAGTATAACTTTAAGCAATTTAGTATCATTATGAACTCCACGTGAATGCTGAATTGTGTTGGTTGCAAAGTTGTAATATTGAAATAATATAAGTGATTTATAAGTAATTGAGTTATATGTGTTTAAATAGTTTTGTTACTTTATAAGTGAATAAAAAGAAATTTCTAATTATTAAAACAAAGCCAGTTTCTGCTTCTATTTTTCAGGATTGGATCTGGGTAGAAAAATAAATAAAATAATAAAAATAATTAAAAAAAATAATACTTTATTGTAATTTAAAATATCATTTATAATTGTTATTCAATAACAGTAATCATATACACAACATAGAGAACTTTTTTTTATCAAATAATCCACTGCTTATATGCAGGAAAATATGATAATTAAAATAGTGTTTGATTTAATATTATTAAATAATATGGTTTAATAAGAACTTTAAATTTATAAAATAGGAATAAGTTTATGATCATATGGATTTATTATTCTGTATTTTTCCAAGATTAATTTTCCACTTATTAATGTGGAAATGATTCCATCATTCAATCAAATTATCACTTATTCCCATGGAAATGATTCCATTAATTTCCACAGTTAATGGAATTATTTCCATCTGTTCCATGTTTTATAAGAAAATATCTATCTACTTTCACCTCTGTACTACATGCTTTAACATCAATGCCTTCATTTCAGTGTTTTAAAAATTAATAACTGCTTAGTACACTAAGAAATTTTACATGAATAAATTATCTACTGCAAAATAAATGAGAGCTCAGAGGGTTCATGTTTATTTTATTTTATTTATTTTTTTCTAGTCTGTATTCTTATTATATTAAAATCTCTTGTCTGGAAAAACCCTCTAAATTCTCGTGTATTTTGATTATGTATTCATGTACTTTTTTTTTTTTTTTTTTTTTTTAAGTAAAGGGAAAAAAAAAAAAACTATTGTTGACTTTTGAAATTCTAAAATAAAAGTTTTCAGTACTTTCTTTAATGAAAATATTATTTTCATTTAAATAAAATGTATACTTTTGATTTCTATATTTTTTCTTATTTTTTGATAAAATCTACTTCTAACTTGTCATAGCATCAAATTAAAGAAAAATTGAGATCTTATGAAAAGAATTAATCCATTTCATTTGGAAAAGTGAAGTTTTTATTTCGTACTTTTTAACATGAAGTATTACTCAGCATTAGATTTTTACAGTGATTCACTTCAAGTCAACTTACAGAAATTTGAGTTTTCAAAATTCTTGAATTTTTTTGGCTATAATTACTTAGTTAACTGTTGCTCTTAATGTAAATCTTGTATGAAGTTCTTTAAATAAATGATGTGTTTGTTAACTCCTGCATGAACTACTCTGTAGTCATGCAGGAGTTAACAAACACATCATTCATCAAAAGAAGCTAAGATTATTTTGTTTATTTTTTTATAAATCTTTTTAAAAAACTATATTATTTTATTAACATAATTTTTTAATCAAATATCATTTTTTTTTCTGCAATGGGAGAAAAGCAATAACTGTAGATAACTTTAGCTATAACATAAGCTTTTATCACACTTTAAGAGGGACTCTCATCAGAAAGAAAATTTATCAATTAGCGAAAATGCATTTCAAATAATAGAATCTGCTGGAAGAATTGTTTTAAAAGCTGACACACATGTTTTTGATGTAATGAATAAAATTCAAAATTCAAATATAATTTATAAATTTAAGAATTTCAATGCTGAGAGTACAACAATGCAGGAAGGTAACAAAATCCAGAAAATGAGAACTGACTGTTTTAATTAAGACGTTACTAAATTTATTTTCAAAATACAAAGGTCTGCTAATTGATTAAAGAATATTTTTTCATCTCAAATAAATAAAGCTTAATATTTAAAGTTGCTCTTCAGCTAATTCAACTTCATTAATTTTTGCCATACACACCCATTACATTGCTTTGAAATATTAATGTAGTTATATTCTTCTAAGTTTGTAAGACCAAAAGGGTTCACACATGTGTTATTAATATATAACAATTATTCACTAATTTTCAATCTTATTTTTAAAGTTGAATCTATCTTTGAAATTTAAAAAACGCTTGAATCGAAAATTGTAAAAAATTTCTGCCATAATAAGGTTTAATTTGAATAAGTTTTTAAAAATAAAATAATTTTTGTAGTTTAAAATGTTTTTGTAAATATTAAATCATCATGTTTTTCTAGTTTATTTAAACAATATGTATTATTTTACTAATACAGATTCAAATAATATGAATAATTAATTTAAAAATTTAGAAAAGAAATGGTTTTAAAATTTTACATTGATAATTTTTATCAGAAAATTATTTTGTCTTTCAAAAAGATAAATTTTTTATTATTATGAAAAATTTATTGAAATACATATTTGTTCAAATTTTATTTTTATTTATTTGTAGGACTGTATTAAATTCCTATATGTGATGTATTATTTATGTAAATTCATTTCAAACAAGGTTATTTTATGTTATTAATTAGGAATTGAAAACTAATTGTTCTGTATTTTTAAAAAAATAAATAATAAAAGTTTCTTATTTATTATATGTTTTACAGATTGTAACAGAAGCTTTGCGTCTTTTAAAGTGTATTATTGCTTTAATTGAAGATTTAATAGTTCTTGATGAATCAGCCAGACATGAGTTTGTTAAACTTTTATGCCGAAAAATATTTGATAGCAAAGAACCAATAGTAGATAGTTCTTTGTATTTAGCATGTGAAATGATGGTGGGTAAAGGTAAATATTCTCTACTAAATAATTGATAAAAGTTTTAGCATTATTAAGAAAGATTCTGTAGATATTCTTATATAATTTTTAGAATTTTATTTTAAACAAATTTCTTAGTTTCATTAGTTTGACAAAGTTTTTAAATTAAAGAATTAAAAAATTTTAGAAATTTATTTGTGTGTGTGAAAACAAATAGATTATAATTTTATAAAAATTGTAATTTTTAAATGTAAAGTTAAGAAATTAATTTATATGGAATAGTTTTTATTATTCTCTAAAATAAATGACATTTTGATTTAATGAAATTTATTAAGAAATCTTGAAAAGTATGCGCACTGTAAACATTTTAAAGAAGATTGTTCATACTTTAAATAGTATATTGGTCTATATATGTTCTCTTATAATGTTCAATATTTAAATATTGCAATTTTTTTTTTTTTTTTAATTTTTTAACAGAAAATATTTTTTGAATGAAATGTGTAATTAATGATTTATAAAGTGCCTTTGAAGGTGTATTATTTATTTGAATTAATATTAAAATTCTCTCTTGTTTATATTTGGATTCTTTGCAAGCTAATCTCTGGTTATTATTATTTCTTTTTTTAATGTACAAAATTGTTAGAATATTTTTCTAAATCCGAATGTATATAATCTATAATTTTAAAAGTTATTTTTAAAAAAACCATTAAGTCTTCTGAATAGTCCTTTATATTATTTAAATTAGTGCTTGGGGGAAAATATGATCTTAACCTAATATTTTAATTCTAATATCAAAAGCAAATTCATATCTCTGAAAAGATATATAATTAAGTTACTGTCACTCATATAGCCTAAATGTATTGGACATGATTTTGTTATTATCTTAATTACCTCGGTTTAAAAAGTTTTTAATCTATTCTAAAAAGCTAAATACATTTATTCTGATTAATAATGAAATTAAGAATGCAAATGAATTATTAAATAAGCAACTATTTATTACTAAGTCAGGTACCAAGATAATTTACATTGTATCTATAAACACACTTCAATTGTTCAATTTTACACACTTAAGAAAATGATTTGCACCTGTTATTATTTATCTAAATACTTTTTTCCAATAGCTGGACTTCATAAAAAAAATGTGAAGAAACATTAATCATAATATGTACCTAATTTGAAATCTATTGAATATTGACATTCTACTTTATTATAGTAAATGTTTATTTTTTCCAACCTGTGTTTCACAGATTCCTATGTGCTCAAGAGAGATACATTAGGAGGTCTTTAAAACTGAAATGTGTTTGTTACATTTAATCAGCTTTCCACTTTGAGTATGATAATATTTTAAATTATTTCTATTAAAATGGAAATGCTATTGCATCTTTTGTTTCATCCACTTCAGTTACCTTAAAAATATTACATATTATTTGCTGTTATTTGATTAGGGATTCTCAGTCTTGAAACTCATGATAAGAAGTTTAAAAATCTGGAGTTGTAAATTAACAGACATTATGTCACATTCTTCAGTTTAAAAATATCCAATTGATAAATAAATGTGTTTAATAAAGTATCATTATAAAGTCGGCTTTTAATTTATATTTAATTTAATATTTAATTTAATAATAATAATTAATATATAATTAATGTGTAAAAATGTTCAAATGAGATGTCACATACTAAATTAGTTTTGAAAATTATGTTTTAAAAAAATTGTCATTCTATCCAGCTTTAATTATTTATAAAAATTTTATTATTATAAATATTTCTAAATTGTTAAAGTATTATGACATTTTTTGTTCTAAGTCACTATCTTATATTCAGCGAAACACTTATATGCTATATTCATTAACTATGGAAATAATCAAAATCTTTTCTTTAAAAAATAGCTTTGTCTTAAAAAATTGTGTGCTTATTTTGATATAACAATTTAATATGTTTGAAAGTTTTTGTAAGAAGTAAATTATAGTCTTTAACATTTAAGAATTTATTTTTTAATGCATACTCCTACTAACTGTTTAACCACCATTGTTAATGTGATGGATTTGATACAGACAAATTAAGCATTTATGTGTAATTGATGCTGACTTTAAGATTGGAGCCGGATTGACTCACCATTCATCATATGGAAGCATGCGAGAAATTTTACATTGCAAAGTATGCTTTAAGCCACATTTCATTTACCTCATATGTAAATTAACATTCTTCAGTGATACAATGAGAACTGAAGAATGTGACTGACATTCTTCAGTTCTCATATGTGCAGAAATTAACTAGTGAGCAATGAATAAAATCTAATCATTAATCAATGTGATTTAAAAAAACTAAAATTTTGAAATATTTAAACAGATACATATCTAGTAATAATAAGGTAATTGAAAATTAATAATTCAATAATTTTATTTAGTTTAAATCTTAATTTTTTTTCAGATCTTACAATAAGTAAGTACAAGAGCTTGAAAACACATTTTTCATACATAAAATACAAAACAAAGGATTTAAAAAATAATATATCTGTATTATTTATATATCTGTATCCTATTTATTAATATTCTAAAAAGTGATACAGAACAGAAATTTAAAAAAAAAATTTTTTTTAATTAATATATTTTTTGCATTAATATATATATATATACATATATATATATGCACAAAATAAGTATTTTTAATTATAATATTTTGAATATAATTTCACTATAATAATGCGAATTTTTATTATACATTTTATTTATTTAAGTTTAAAATCTTTTCCCCTTTAAAACGTTTTATATATTACCCCCTTCCAAAATAATTTTAATCCTAGCACCCCTTTCTTGCTTTGGTAAAATAGTTATAGGTTTTTGAGATGGATAAACAGCTAAACTAAAAAAATTGCTAAAAAGATTTTATTTTTCTAATTTATACTATTAACTTTGTCTCTAGTATACATTTTGTCCCTGAATATAACTGGTTTGGTTTGCTAGTGAAAAACTATTAATGAAGTATTAATCATATTTATTCTCTTTCCTTTTTATAAGAAAATTCATTGATTTTGCATACCTTTTAAAAATTTTTAATTCTTTCACATTCTTTTAATTTGAACTTTTTGTTTAATTTTTCATATCACTAATGTCGTTTTTATCTATCTATAACTATCTAATCACATACTCTGTGAAACAGATGCCTCAGATTGGAATCATTTGATTAAGCTGTAAATTTAAATTTTTTTATATATTTTAATATAATATTTTAATTTTTGGTTACATTTTAAATACTAATATAGAAGTGAAGAAGATCTTGGAATCATACCTCTATCATTTGTTCTTGCACTCAGCTTTTTTTTCTTTCTATACTTGATTTGTTTTGGAATACTAACTTTTAAAATAGACCAAGAATCTGTACCTTTACACAAACTCAATCCCAGTATAAAGCTAGAGGCTAAAGTTTAAGTTCTTAAATTGCTTTTTTTTAATATGAATGACAGCTTATTTTACTTATGTCCTGTTAAAATTTGATATCTTTTTGAATGGAATCGATCCAAGGGAGAATTTACTGTGTACTTACTGCTCTGTGACAAACTATTCAAATTAATCCACCACAAATAATTACAGATTAAAGTTATCAACATGGTATAGTTAGATTTCTTGTTAGAAAAATGTTCTCAAATGATTACCTTATTCTAAAAATCTGTTTTTCAAATTGATGATATTCAGCAAAATACAAGAAAATAAACTAAAAATTTAATAATTATAATTGTTATATCTGGGATTTTAATATGCATAATTATTGGATCCATTTTGGTAGTTAAAAGACCATGCTAATTGGATTGATTGTTTCCAAACTAATCCTAGCTTTTCATGAACAGTAAAAATGAATACTTTATTTCTTCGTATACAGAGTGGTTGTTTATGGCTTTTCCAGTTTATTTCTCTTGCAACACATGAACACAACACACTTTCTATGTGAAAAGTTTTCAAAGTAATAAATGTAGGTATTCAAACAAATTTATAAATGGATAGATCTTTTTGCTATGTAGAATAAAAATGCATGTACTTGACACTAATTGATGCATTTTTTTAAGAATTTGTGTTCACCCGATTGGCATTTTATACACAAATAAAATTTTAAAAAAATGATTGCCACATATTACAATTGTACACAAATAAATTGCATAGTATAATTCACCACTTGATAATATTCCAACCTAAATATCCACCAAATAATTTTTTGTTAATAAATATAAAATTATCTTGAAAAAATATAGCAAAATGTATATAAAAAAAGGTAGTTATTATAATGTTCTCCTTCTTCAAAGTTTTATTTTATTTTTTAATTAAATTTTTTTTATTTGTATCATTTATTAATTTGTTTTTTACAAATACATAAATAAGTAATCTGTGAGTGTTTTCTCTATCAGAATGTTTTAATATAGAGTTGGAAATTTACTGCGAAACTCTTAGTTTTCAAAATTGTGTATTGCAACTCACTATAGCATATTTTGATCATTAAAAAAGATCTGTATTTTACTAGGTTATGTTGTCTGGAAAGAATTCATATTTAAAGAAGGTGTTCATTTGATCATCTGGGACATTGCTGTTGAGGGAAGAAATGATGGTGTAATAAAAGCTTCTGCACTGAAGATTTTAACTGAAATTTGCTTACAACCACATTTTTTACAAGATATCAAATCCAAGAAGGAAGTTGATGAAGTTAGTGCTTATTGATCAAATATATTATATTTACTCCTTTTAATAATACTAATGTACCCTAAAATTCATAAACATTCTAATACAAATTCAATAAAAGATTTAAGGTATAATTTTATACAAGAAATTTTTTCTGTCTCTCTTAGAGTTCATTAAACTGAATTCCTCTATATAATGTAATTTTGAACTAATTGAATTGCTTGAAACTATAACCATATATATATATTTAAAATTTCTTGTCTAGTGTTTATTTAGAATCTTTGTTGTTCTGATTAAATTCTAGAAACTAAGAAAATTTTTAATAAATTTTATTATTAAAATTTTGGTTAAAAATTGTTGTTTTAATTATTAATATTTACAATACTTCTCACTCAGTAATATACTTCCTTATAGTAAATAAAATTGAAAAAATTTTTAGCTGTCTAAACAAGGAAAACATTTTCTAATTTAAATAAAAGTGCACGTCAGACCTTCAGTAATGAAGTAAAAAAGAGTTTAGGAAACAGCGCCATAATTAGTGAGAAGTTATTTGAATGTTTATCTAAAAATTTCTTCTGAAGAGATAAGTAAAAATGTAAACAGCATAACAATGTAAACAGACTTTTCATAAATAATGAGCTGTATTCACACATTGCAAGAAAAGAAACCTGGAAAACTTCCAAGCATCCATCTAAACATGGATGCAGAAGCATAACATCCACTCACTGCTCAACAGTGACTGAAAATGAACCCTGTCTTTTTATTTTGAAGATTACTGTCGTACCACTAGACTATGATGAACCTCATAAACACATTATCAATTTTTATAATTTTGATATTAAGTTTTATATGTGAGTTTTGATCCAAAGTTTTATGCATAGTTAACTAATTTGCTAAAAGCAGTCATATTGTCAAACACTTGCCAACATTGAAGTAAACTTACCTAATAAATAATATTAAAATGAGCTTAGTTATTGCAATTTTAAGCAACAAACATTTTATATTTTTGACATAGATATTTATTATTCTGTTTCAGATTGATATAATGCGGATTTTATGCAGTTATGTACAGGATCCCGATTTTTTTGTTCAGCGAGAAGCCATTCAATCCATGTGTAAATGGATGAAACACAATGAGAAACTCTTATCTTCATGTAAAAAGAACATGTTTGCAATTCTTGCATCTGCTGTAAGAAGCTTGGACTTGGATTTAAAATTAATTGCATTAGAGGCATGGAATTGGTGCACTGAAAATTCTGCATTGTATCCTCCTCTGTCCCAACCTAATCTCAATCTTACTCTTACTGCTTACTGTTCTTCTGGATTTGGTTCATCATTGATGTATGCTCTTGATGACTATGACGAAGCTGCAAAATATAAAGCTGCAACAATCCTATTTGAATTGCAAACTAAACTTGCCCAGCTGGGCTTTACCAAGGATTTTATTATTCCAGAAACAATAAGAAATATCGATTCTTCTGTATCGCTTGATTCAGTTGATTTCGTAATCACGCCCACTAGTAAAGAAGAAAAAAATGAATGCATTGATAATGTAATGAACATGTCAACTGCTGAACAACTTCTGAACATTTGCAAAATAGTAGATTTGTCTGACCATTCAAGTTATCTGAAATTCCCACTATCAGAAACGGAATGTTGGACGTGTTCAGTTTCATCCTTTTGGGATTCTCTGTGGTCTGATAAATTAATTGATGTTTTAAAATCTGAGAACATGCCCCTCACTGCTTTCTGTGATTATTCATTATCATTATTAGATGATATCATTGCAGCTGAAAAAATTGAAGTAAATCATTCAATGAATGATACTCCTGACTGTTATTAAAGTTCCATTCATTACAAAAAAAAGGGTTGTTAATTATTTAAAAAATTATATTTTTTGTAATTAATAAAATCTTTTCCATTTTAAAGTTAATTTATTTTTAAGACAAGTTTTTAAAAAATATTTGTTTGATTGATTACCTCATCCGGTATTAATATTTATTTTTAACTGATTTTGTGTAGTATATTTGCTTTAAATCTAAGAAATCAAATTATTGTACTAAAATAACAATTATACAAAATATTTGTTAGAAAAAATCTGTGATTATATATTGCACAAAGACAATACCTATTCCTATTTTACTAATGAAAAAACATTTGAACTTAAATTTTGAATACATGATTAGGATTTGTAATTTATTTGAATTTTTACTATAATATAAACGTTGTTACGTGTATTAAAAATATAAATGCTTATTAAAATTAATTATCTTTTTTTCCCGAAATTTTCTGAAATCTTTCTACTATTTTGAATGTAAGAAGTTTTTTGTGAATGTAAAATTCCACTATGCATCACACATATGCACAGCTGTAAAGGAAGTAATTATTGATTTGTGTATGCTTGTGGTCTGCTGCAGTTACATTCTCTGAAAATAAAGGCCTCTTTATAATATTTATATTTAAAATAATGTGCTTATGTTTGTTTTTACTACCAGAATTACCCTCCTTTTTTTTTTTTTTTAAATTTAGATTTCATAATTTTTATAAGTAATTTTTTCATAAATTTCGAATATTTATTTTTGAAAAGAAATATAAATACTAATCTTTCAAAACTATGATATTCTAAAACAATAAATAAGGCTATTTCAGTGTAAAAACTGAAATAACAAGTTATAATTCAAAAGAAAAAAGTTTAGAATTGCTCATATATTGCTTATAAGAGACTCTACATTTTAGTCTTTTTTAAGATATTTATAAGCTTATGAACTATTAAAGGTACGACTTGTTCACTATTGAAGATTTCAAGTTTATTTCTAAGCACCAACAGCAAAATATAAAGACTTAACAACATTGTGCATATCTATTAGATTGTACTTAGACATAATCCTTTGCATTATCAGATACTACTGAAGAAAAGCTCAACCAAAAAATACACAATGGATATCAAAATCTTTACAGCAATTTTGAACTGATAGATTATCTACTGGCAGTATATTTTACAAATTAGAGTAATTTTCTTTTCTAAATTTAATTTATATTTAAATTTGAATCAAATTAGTCTACTAGTATAGTAGACTAAATGGATTTTAGTATGTATTACTACATACTAAAATCCATTTCGATATAACTGAAAACATTTGGTAAAATATAACAAAATATGTATATATATTTTTTTACGTGATATGAAAACAACTTTTGAATATTTTAAAACATAAAAAATTTATTTGTCATGTTATTTTGAAGAAATTATTTCCTACATAGTAACCAATAACAAGAAAAGCTTCAAAACTGCTTAATGTATATATTTCTATAAAACAATATTAAAATGACATTTATTACTATAAATATAGCGCCAAACCCTTCAACTTTTGTGTGCGGTGTTAGAAAACTTGTGCCCAGATTTGGGGAAAATGGTAATGTAGAAAAATAATGTTATTAATTATTTAAAACTCGCTTTTTGTATCACAAAATAAGATCTCACATGTATATCAGTTGAAAACTGCTTGAATGTGGTACGGAACATATGCTTGAAAATTCTTTTTAGTTACAAATTATTAAATATTTAAGTCAAGGGTCCTCGTTCTAATGCATTTTTTAATGGAAGAACGTTGAAATTAAGTTCACAGAAATGTACAAAAATCTTTTCAAAAATCAAAAAATAGTGAACACAATTTTTTATGCACAAAAATAGTGAACAAGCCTGGTGAAATGCTTGTTCACTATTTATAATAATTATACACTATTTATAATAATAATAGTAAAATTTTTTTTTCGATTTCTTCATTAATATTTTCATTCTGTAAGAAAATATATTCTGTTACCTGGGATAAAATAACTAGGAATTTAATGATGATCTCTTACGTTACTTCTGCATCTAATCGGAGCAAATGATTGAAAAAAATTTCTATTTCAATTTTGCTTAACGATTGGAAGATGGAAAAAAAGATGATTCTTTACCACAACAATATCTCTTATTTTAAAACATTTAGTTTATTTGAAATATAATTGTTAAATTATATTCTAGCTGATTAGATATTTTTACATAAATTATTATAATTTTTTTATAATATTATAATTATTATAATTTTTTTATAATATCACTATTCACACACACACAAAAAAATAGTGAACAAGCATGGTGAAATGTAGAAGGAATATACTTATGGCTGTACATATCTTTCCTTCTAGCCCTGCGGTTATTTGTGAACCACAAGCTTTCATTATTGAAGCGAGCATAGTTCCAGAACAACGTGCATCGCAGCCTAAACAACTTTAAGGCAAACTTAAATCAGCGTTACTTACGGTTTATATTTATTTCCTCTATTCAAAATTTCAAAAAGAAGCATGGACTATGTTTCAATAAATTCAAACATAGGTCTTTTCATAAAAAAAAGTAACTATGCTACCATTTTCAATGAAACCACGAATAAAAATTCGGTGGATTCACAGAATAAGGGTTTTATTTTCACTGCCCGACATTGAAAATGCAACACCAAGAATTGGCCAGAAAATTATACAAATTTCAGAATAGATCCACCTTAACGAGTTATGCGAATAATGTGAAATGCGCACATGGGAAAAGATATAAGGTGAGAGACCGGCAGAATGGACAATATTCGCACCGTTATTGCTTCTTCGAAAATAATCTTTAAAAGTTTGTTCTTGTTGCAAAGGACGCCAATAATTGCAGATAATGTCAGGCCATCGTCGACGGAGTCAGTTCCAACCGACAGATGGGCTTATGCGGAACATGGTGATCAGACTGAGAAAGGCAAGTTGGTTCTTACAGCAAATCGCAGCTGACAAACACCTATACTCATCTACAATACACCAGCTGTGGCGAAAATGGTCTGTGGAACGTTTAATTGGTTCCGGTGCACTCTAGGATGACGTTAACACGCATAGATCGACGCGTCCGACGGGAGACGGTGGCGGCCCGGAAAGAGGTCTACCGAAATTCTGCAGCATGTGCATGACACCTTGGATTCTCCCATATTAAAGCGAGGTGGCACAGGAACGTCTTCTCATATGAGCCACGTTTATATTTCTTCAATAATAATGGCCACACACGAGTGTCGCATCAACTTGGAGACACGTAACAACAATTTTGGAATGCCCCACCAAGCGATAAAGCAGCATCATGGTTTGAGGAGCCATTGCATACGATTCGAGGTCACCTCTAGCTTGTAGTCACGGTACTATGACACCAACATTTCGTAGATGATGACACTCCCCTACCGTCAGAGGGTGCCCAATGTCCTTTATCTGCTTTATAATCCCCGACCATACATTGCTCGCGTCAGCCAACATGCCCTGCAAGGTGTACAACTGCTTCCCTAGCCACCGTTCTCGCCATATCTCTCATCAATCGAACGCGTTTGGGATATGATTGGATGTCATTTGCAGACCCTACCATTGCCTCTTTCAAAAGAGGCGCACTTTGGCAAATGGTTGACAAGGAATGGGGAGGCATTCCTCAGGACGCCATCCGTACTCTCGTTGACTCTGTGCCTAGACGTGTTGCTTCGTGTATCGCCGCCCATGGTGGTCCTACAACCTACTGAGCCAATTCTGTTCTTGCTCTGCATTGATGTTTTTCGAAATACAGATAAAAATTATGTTTTTTGTTGTCTCTCTGTTTCCCTGGTTTCGTTATTTTCTGGCAACTCCTTCTTGATGTTGCATTTTCATTGTCGGGCAGTGTGTGTTGGTAAAATAATGAAACATTCTAAAAAAGAGCTTAAATCACCATTATATATATATATATATATATATATATATATATATATATATATATATATATATATATATATATATCATTTAATATTCATAAGAGAAATTCTTATGTAACCATAAAATGTTTAAACATATTTTAAACATTTTAGTTATATAAAAAAATGGAATTGTTTAAAAATTTTACAACAACAATATCGCAAATTCATATTAAAGCTTATGAATTTATAAAAATTAAGAAAAACCGCGCCATTTATATATCAGAACGAAAGCAAAATCAAGAATTTTTTTTATTATCATTAATGTAAAATTTTTTTTCCAGCGGTGACTGAGTAATGATAAATGATCTCCTTAGATTTGATTTCGTTGCTCAAGAGAACGTTAATAAACAGTGATTCAGATGTTACATTTTTTACATATATTATTAATTTACTAAATTTTTACATATGCAGAAAAAATATATTAGACAAAATTATTAAATGAAGAATTATTATGGTTTGAAAAAGTAAAATTGTTCATTTATTTTTATTTGCTTATTGTTCTTTATTTTATACACAATATATACAAATATATAAAATTTAATTCAGTTTTTAAAATCGACATATTTTGCGATTCATCAGAAGATTAACTGAAATATATTTGTAATTTACTATGCCCCATTTGATTATTGTGACTCATTTTTTAAATCTGTAGTTCATTTAATAACATGCTGAGTCGTTCATCAGTTTAATGCAGTAAAAACCACCGATTTATCAGATATATCTGAAGTGAATTACAACATTACAATTGAATCTCAAAGAAATAAATTTTTACATTTAAATTAATTTTGAAGGCGGACCATTACAGTATTTAATTCCTTGTAAATCAAAATAAAAAAGAAATGAAAATGAATAAATTTCAGATAAAATTACGATGAATTTCAGATAAAGCACAAAATATCACACCGATTTTTTTTTATTTTATTTATTTATTTATTTATTTTTTTTGTAACATTTCTACTAACAATTGTTTAGCAAAATTCTTGCCTATCAAAGTTTTTAAATATCAGATACTGAAAATGTAACTTGGTTGGAATGATTTTCCATGTGTATGGAACACAAATTATTTGCTATTATTAGCAATCTGATTTAACTATGAAATTAATAATGTTAGATTTACTTTGCATTTTTAATCTTATTTGATGTGATAATTAGTTGAATATAATTTCACTTTGAACAAAATTGGCCTGTGTTTCGGAATATTGTCACATGAAAACCGCAGTTAAATTAATAAGTCACTTAAGAATAAACTATGTTTAATTATATCAAATGTATATAAAAAGATATCTAATGGATGTAAATTCCACTTTTACGTATAGCTTCCATTCATACATTGTTTTTGATACAATTTAAACATTTTATACTATGAACAAAAAGGAACCGCAAAACCTATCATTTCAATCATATTTCATACACCTAAGATATTTAAAATTCAAACCAAAATCGTGTAAGTAAAATTGCCTAAAAATGAAATGAATGCGACATATGAATCTGCAGAAAATTAAAAATGATCAAGATTAATTGGTACATATATTCTCACTTGTAACAAACTGAAAAGAATGGGAATCTCTAAAAAAAATATTTCTCAGAATACGCTAAATTTAATGGTAATCCATTTTGAATTAAAAAATGAAATTGCATTATTAATAGTGTGCATAGGTGTACTTGTGCTTTAATGATATTTATAAATCGAAAACAAACTCATTATGTTTCACTTATTGTGCTCCATTACGATGCTCTTTTAATTTAGGTTTACTTTCATACTGCATATAAACATTCTGTAAAACACTCATGATGCAAATTGCAAATAATAAAAAGTAAGCTTTTTTAACGAACGTTAAAATTTAAGTCATTTTTAGAATATAAATTTTATTTGTACAGTAAACTTCGACTGTTAAACATACTTTTGCAAATCATTCAATAATAAAGTTTCTTTTTCCTCCAATCACTTTTTGCACGAAATTCCCGAATTATATTTGTGTTTTGGATGTACACTTATTTTACGCCGTTCACACATTAATTTGTTTTCATTCATCTTTTGAATGATTGATTGTCTTCAATTTTAATGGTTTACAACGAAGGAGTCTGTGATCACTATTCATCACAAAGTATCAAACATCCTATGTTGTTCAATTGTCAAGAAAAAATTGAAATAATCAATTGGCGTATGTTGCACCATTTAAGGTCATCGGAATTATAGGTTGCAGAGTTAGGTAAGCTACAAGAATGTATTGTGGTTGACAGCTGTTATATCATTCATATTTTACTTTGTTTTCAAGATATATATTTCTCTTTGCGTATCTTTTAATAAATATACTGTAATATCAGATTTATTTGAAATTCAAAATTAATAGAAAAAATAAGTAATATAGGATATTTAATATGTGAAAACCAGTTACATATAACTACCACGACCTCGCGCTACACCAGAATTGGACCACAATGAATTCAAATTCTTCTATAAGCAACAGCATTGTCTATAACAAAGTATGAATATAGCAAATTCCCACACACCTTAAGCTGATATTTTTAGAAACAAAGCTAATACTTCATCGATCTGTATGAAATTAATCCTATCCAAAAATCTTGTATTTTTGCAAAGAATTTAACTTGCTGTACTGTATGTACTACTTAACGGTTCGTGCACTGACCGAACAGTAAACAAGCAATGCTTAAATTTTCATTCTTAAAACCAGAGATGTAAAATTCCCGGAAATTTTGGGTATGAACCGATAACTTTAGGAAATATTTGGAATTTTTATGGAATAAACTCAACCAATCAGCTTTCGTTTAATGAATTGTTTTGTCTCATATAAATGAAGAAAAGTGAAATAACTTACGAAAATATGAAAAAATGTCTATTTTGTCATCTGGTAAAGAAGTTAGTTTTGCACTGAGAAAAATAAATATATTTGTTAAAATAACTAGGATTTAAAATTTAATAAAAAAAAACAATGAAGATATATTTTTCAGGACTGTCAGAATAATTATTTAGAGAATAATTATTTACATTTCCATGATTCTGTCGTTATAAATTCCCATACCGACAGAAAGAAAGAAAGAAATATTTTCTCAACACTAATTTTTAAAATTATTATAAATGGGTCATTAACACAAAATTAATTTCCTGAAAAACTTTCTATTACTGTATTTGGTCATAGAAAAAGTGGACTTTTAAGAAATATCTAATAAAAAATTTAAAAAAACACTTCAAAAATTTCTAAAGCAGCTGAAAATTTTCAAGAATTTTTAAAGTTTTTAAGGTAATAAATCGGATTTATTTCCGGAAATAAACCCGATTTTTTCCTTCGTTACAACAATATTTAAAGCAGAATAAGATTGCCTCCCTCGTAATTAGACGGTTTTCAGCTCTGATAATTCTCAAAATTTACCAGTTTCTGAAATACGCCCACAATATTTTTGGTAATCTTAAAGATAGATTCCTTTAGTTCAAAATGCTAGATACCGGGTGTCTTTTAAAATTTTTATAACTTTCTGATGTAGCATAAATTAATCATCGGAAGCCACCTATCATCATTCAGTAGATGACCCTTTTACATTAACGATATGCAAATACCAGCATTTGATACTAATAAATTGCAATCAGGATACCAAACATATATTTACCGCCTTTCATTGTGGAGTCTGCTACAGTGACAAGAACAAAGATACATTCACTGAACCTTTGATGTGGTGACACTGTAAGAAGCATTTTAGACACACCCTATTCATTTGAACCTATCTCTACAGGCGTTGTTTACAAGTTGTCTTATAGGCCACAGTGCGCATTTACCAAGTTGCTGATTTTGGAGTGCCATTTTGACATTTACGGTATACTTTTAACGCGACAGCAAGCCATCAGTTAACCAAATTAGAAATTTCGGGAAAGCCACCATCTTTTGACTGAAAGAGAATGATTACGCCTTTTTAGAGCTTCGGACAAATCGCTCCGTTTATGCATTACACTGATTGCTAGGGTTTCCGATGCCCTTTATTTACGCTTCATTGCTATGTGCCATTAAATTCTTTCTGCGATTGATTGCTTGTTTTCGGACTAAGTCGGTAAAACATTGTAAATACATATGTAATTCAACCCAAACCATGCATTACATAGCAAAATTGAACAAGTTATTAGATACGCGCACACTTAATCAACAGTCCTAACTGATATAATTTTAAGGTTATATGATCACCAGACAGGAGTTGTAATAATCCAATGATGTGACACCATATTAGATCTAGAAAACCATATCAGTTGTTGCGATTTCAATTTTTATAATTTTTTTTCTAATCTGACAGTTTTACGAAGTTCACGTTCTCAATTACACAACAGTGAATTGATGAGCGACAAAGTAGTGATCGAGACAAGTGGTAGGATTTATTGCTCACTGGGCAATGAAAACTGCGCGGGAAGTTATTTCCTTCGCGATGTCACATCAAATTGGCAAATGAATGGCTATGAAACAAGGAATCCAATATTGAAGAAAAAATGAATTTGTTTTCGTATGATGCAATACATACTTATCAATCATCACATCGTCCAATTTACGTATCTAAAGTTGCATTGAATAGTTTTCGTTAAAATAAAAATGATTTAATAAACTTTAGGTTTTATATTAGTTAAGTACACAATTTTTTCTGTAATAAAATATTTTGAACTGTTAGTAACTGGTGTTTTACAATGATGTTAAAAGTATGCGATTCTGTACATTAACACTTTAAATCCATTCTTTATTAAGTTGTCAAACTAATCCAATGATAAATCTTCCCATTCGATTCAAAATTTGAGAGTTTTGTCCAAGTTTAAAAAATTACGGAGTTACTGTAAGTAACTGAATTTATTAATCCCTTTTTTGCATTCAGTAATGTTCTTTGATTAATGAAAATGTTTTGAATAACGAACAATGTAGCATTCAGGCGTAAAATAATTACTTAAAATTTAATTTTTTATTTTGGACACCGTGTAATGGACAGCCTTATCGTTCGCATTCTACAGCGATTTCGATAGAACTAGTTATCTTACTATCTGAACAGCGTAGTCTTACTGTGCCACAATAAGCACATGTTTATGTCATTCATTATTAAACATAATGCATTATCCGTGGATATCTGAATTTGGATTGTCGATCAACGGTCATTTTTTGCACATGAGGGCTAATTAGACCGGGACCTACGGATTAAAGTGGATTCCGAACTACTACAAACATCCTGCCCAAAGTGGTATTCGAACACACGAACTGTTGAACCGAAGGCAAGAGCGCTAACCATTCGGCTCTGTTGATATCTGAGCAAAGATTTGATATATACCATTTATTTTGAAAGATGTTCGATAACTGAATTTGGGCAGTTTAATCATAATCTATTAATTTAACTATAAAAAAATACTATTCTGTTCATTGATACATAATGTTGGAATTGCGATACCAAATTTTACAAATTAATCAACACCAATAACGCGACCAACCGACAAATTAACCCGATTACTTAATAGCAGCACTCTCATTTTCCTTAAATCTGTTTTGGATACTTATGATAGGTGTTTTCATAACTGATTTGCTGAGTTTTAGATTCATTTTCTTATAAAATGATTCAATTATGTATTTAGCAGCTTCTTTGAATAGAAAGTACCATTCTAAACTAGTAATCGCCAAATTTAATAGAGTAATCAAAATTTAAATTTGTTAATTGTCAGATATCTACTTAAAATTTTTAAATGTTTATCTGATGCTAAATTGAAACACAGTTACACAGAAATATTGTTGGTTTCATGCTAAATTTAAAAATTTTATTAAAATAATTTCCATTAGGTTTGTAAGCATTTTAAATTAGAATTACGATTAGTTTTGTTGTAAAGTTGCTTATTTCATGGCTGCTTTGGAATTCACTTCAAGAACTGGAAATCTTGGAAGGTTAGTTTCACAAAAATTTGCTGTTAGTGTTAAACATTCTACTAAATCGTGGAAGAAACCAAAATTATAAAATTACAGAATTTAGCAAATTTCTTAAAATACATGAACATTGAAAGCGCCGTTAAGAAAATTTTTCCACATTACAAAATATTTATTCAATTATAGTTGAAATTCTGGAGCAATTAGTCTATTTCACTGATATAGAAAAGTATTTTAAAAATATCTTTCATAGTTCATTCTATATAATGTATTTCTAAATAGTGTTGAATTAAAGGAGTTGGAAAATTTCTATATTTAAAAAACTAAAAAATGTCTTCAAGTTTAAAAAATCACTATAAACAATACATTTAGATGAAATAATCAAAATTCCTACATAGATCTTTTAACAAAGTTTACTTGCAATTTTCAACTATTGCAATAACACTAATTTTATATCAATATTATTCATTAAATTATTACCATTATAAGACAATGCCACTTACTTTGGAAAAAATGTTTAAAGAATCCTAATTTACAGGTAGTTAATACTTTTGAACATAAATAATACAACAAGATAGAAATATTTTTGTGAGAAAATCACACTAAACAAGCATTTCAATAAAAATGTAAAATCTGGTGGCCTATGAAACCCTTACATAAAAAGGATTAACTTAATTAATCCTTTATAGTTTCACATAATTGCATTTCAAAATAAAAATAAGCAAGTTGCTTTGTATGAAAATAATTTTCCCCCCATAGATTTAACACTTTCTTTAAATTTCATTATTCTATTTCATCAGTTTTTCGTTTTCAAATATCTTTTCAATAAATTATACATATTTTATATATACAATGTAACAAGCAAAAGAAAATGATAAAAAAAAAATGTCTCGATTTCCAAGGAAATAAACTGAGCTGTTTTTATCATAGTTCACTTATTTTGTTTTACTTCAATTTTTATGATGCATTAAAAATGAAGACATCAAAGCCTGCGCAGGAGAAATCACTAATTAAAAATTCAATCTCCAATTAAAATTGTCTAATTTAATTAAAATACAATAAATAAAAGTATATTTCTTGATTATTTATATTTGGTGAGAAATGCAACTAATATCCTATCAGGCATAAAAAAAAGTTACTACCAAGCTACGATTAACGTTGTACTATAGTAAATGCCTATTTCAGAATTCCCAAGTCAACACACTGAACAAATATTTATAATGTAATATTGATACATCTAACTTTTTCTAAAATAATAAATACAAAAATAATGATAAAAATGAGTGTTTGGCTTTTATTTTTCTCGATGCTGTAACAATGTTTATGTACATACAAAAACCTCCTAAAATCTCATTTCTGTTGACTCAATCATTCAGCACTCATTTTTTAATGAATTCTACAATGCAAATCAGTACAAGAGGGCACATTATCAAGAATAAAATACCATACCACACTTTGTTCATTATTTCAAGATGTTTGTTAATAGCACAGAAATAAGATATGAACATTTTGGAAAAAATCTATTCAATCTTTCTGTATGCATGATACAATCAAAAACGAAAATCTTAAAAACCATCATTGTAATTATATATTTTAAAAAGTATGTTCCATCTATACAAAACAACTCACATCTGAAATATATTCCACACGTATATTTTATTATTATTATTTTTGCACAGAAAAAAAATCAAGAATTTAAGCTACAGAATAGTGAGAAGAGAATTTTAATACTTTCACAACATATACAGAAAAAGAAATAAAATGTGTTTTATTTTACAAACATTGAAATCTTTTAATTGACTCTGCTAGATGGAAGGGAAAAAATGCAGATCTATTTAATATAATGACTACAATTCAAGATTAAAAATTGTCTTGCATAATGCTAGATGCGCATCTATACAAATTTCCAACTATACAATAGTTTGGTGTGACTTGTGACAACCCAAAAAAATATCACAAACTCTAGAAGCAAAGTCAGCCACAATGTATAACTATGTAAACCAGATTATTTTTTGTAATTCATACTTTATTTATAAATTAATAACAATTTCTCACATGGTATACAATTATTCATGTATAAAATAAGAACGAGATAAGCAACACACAAACAAGAACTGAGAAAGCTTATAAAAATTAAGATCCTCATGACATTTAAGCAGTTCAATTTATTGATAAAAATATGAAAATGAGAGGAAACTATTCATTAATGATAAATGAGAAACATCAATTTGGGTTAGTGGAATTCTAAGTGCAATTAATAAAGCGCTCCTTTATCTTACTGGATAAACAAAAATAACTAGTATACAAAGAGTAGTTCATTTAGAAATGGTTGAATAAATTAATTCCCTTTTATATAAAGGGAAATAATAAAATGTCTGTCACAAAAAATACACTTGCAAAGTGTAATTTTTTAAAAAAATCAAACAATTTTTATTGCGAGCATCAGAGATATAATTCAAAGATTTTGAAGAATAATGGATCTTATTAAAAGGAATTTTTCCAGGATAGAGAATGGACTATTGCACACTGATGGCATTGTAAAGATCTTCCTTTTAATGTACATTTCATGATGTGTCGGTAGTTCTTAACTTAAATGATTACAAAGAAATACAGAAAGATGACTTGAACCACTTTTGAAGGTAAAGTCAAAATCTTCACAGCACAGTAAATTAGGCTCCTAATGCTATAAAAAAATATAAAAAATTAGTACGAAATTTTAAAAAAGCATTTATCTTTACTGTTTCTATGAGTTATAGCTTGATTTTACCTCCTAAAGCTTCAGAAGCAAAATATCTAACATCTATATCAGCATCATTATTCAGTTTGTCAAGGCATGGTTTAACTTGACTTTCTAATGCTCTAAAAAAGAAAATTTTTCATTTTAAAATAATAAACCTATATGATACAAAAATATTGCTTGCCTTTAGCAAATTTTATAAGAGTGACAAGATTTAATGTTTAGGAAATTTATCAGATATAACCAGGGATGTCGACAGAATGATTTATAGTTTGTTCAATCTGTATGAAAAATAGAATATATTTCCATCTTTTATTGGCCCTCTTTTAATAATAAATAAAACATTTTTCACAGAAACAAATCTTAGTCCTATTTTAAACGGTTTTCTTTTTCTTTTCTTTTTTTTTTTTTTTTTTTTTTTTTTTTTTTTTTTTTTTTTTTTTCCTGCTCAAATTGATTGCTTGTATGCAACAAACAGAAATTTATAATTTTAAAATATCTAATAATGAAAGATTTAAAATAATTTAAAAACATCCAGTTTTTTATGGATTAATTTTGACCAGTAACAGCATAAGATTGTTAGGAAACATAAAATAATCAGGAAATGTGTAAATTTTAAATTTAAAGCAAGAATTTAATAATATTTAAAGCAGCTAAATTAGTCCCAATTTAAGAATTTAATATACATTTCTAAGTTATTTTGGAAAATTTTAAGCTACAGAAAAATCACCAAAAGAAATTCTGAGATATAGTTTTTCATTGTACATATAAAGAATAATTTTAAAAAGTTTGGAAGCATACACATACACACACACACATATCTATTATTTTTAGTTCTACTTTTATTCTTAAAAGTAGAGAATCCTGATACCATTTAAAGATTTTGACATCTGTTTTAAAATAAATGAGAAATATTTGTATTGAGAACTATTCATTTTACATTTTTATGAAATCATTTTAATGTATATCACCTTGATGCAAAAAATGGAAGAGATGAATCTACCAATGAAATAAATGTGGGCTTAATCAGTTCCTATTCTAATTTTTTCATATTCATGAACAATACTGCAGTAGAATAAATTAACACAAGACAGTCAACAGAGGATGAAATAAACAAATTACTTAAATAGCAAAATAAGAAGTCAAAATTACTACAAACAAATCTACAAAGTTAAAACAAGAGCAGAAACATAGAGAAAACACTCTATGAGGTAAATACAAAATAAATATAAACTAATTGAACAGCAAACTACTAGTCAAATTTTTGCTTAAAGATAAGGATCTGAAATAATTTGTGACCACTTGCTTGCTAAAATAAGATCAACTTTGGCAATATGTGGAAGCCATGTGAACTGTTAAGCAGCATGGAAGCTTTTTGCTTTCATTTGGTTTTGGTTGACACTCTAAATGCACATTTTAGACACAAGAGCTAATTGGACTTGACCCTATATTTTAAAATACACAAATAAACAACACTACTATATTTTAAAAAACACTAACAGCAGAACTATAATTCAAAAGGCTAATTATTCAGCTGGAAGTTCAGTGATTCTATGCTGAGGCATTTGTCAAAGGTTCAATAATGGTAATTACATTACCTACAGATTCTGTCATCATCCATTTTTTACAAGTGGCTTAATTTCACTCATCTTTATAAAATGTACTATCTGCCAAATAAATTTTGTAGTGATACCTGATACTTCAGTTTGACAGGAAAATAGTGTATACGTTTAAATTTTGCTATACATTTTTCACTGATAACTACATTTTTGGAACTGGAACAAAAGCAATAAAATTGAAGCAAAGCAAAATATTTTAAATGTCATTTTACAAACATACCTTTTAAATATGTTTAATTCTATTTGATAATAATCAAATCATTATAATTATTTTCATTTTAATAATTTTAAACTGTCCTTAAAAAGATGCAATTTTAATTGTATAATTTTTAGTTTTGTATTTTAAAAGTAATTTTTTTTACATTGTTAATTTAATAATAATTATCAACAATCACAGAAACACACATTTTATCAAATTTCTACAGGAAAAATTTTAGGAACTACTACAAAATAATAAAAAAGAAGCCAACCTTAAAAAAGGTATTTTTAAGGAATTATAAGTAAAATCAAAATTTACTTTAAAGCAATATACAAATTGTAATTACTAAAAGCAATATATATTTATAAAAGAATATTAATCATTATAAATAGTAACTTACGCATTATCTAGAACTGGTCCTATCCTCTGTAAAGTTTTTGCAACATTAAATCGAACATTTGCGACATTATCATTTGCTAAGCCCAAGACAGTTGGGAGCATAAATTTTGCTGTAATTTCTGGACCACAAGCTTCAGCTAGGACCTATAAAAATTAAATACTTGTGTTGTAACATCTAAGTTAATGATAAGAACAACGTTGTAAATAATTTAGTTAAAAGATTAAAATTTCGTATTAATATAAATTGGAGAGTTTTAAAATTCCATAGATTTGGGGGGAAAAAAATCCACAGCTTTTCAACACATAAAATTTATTATAATTTGCAATAAATTTAGGTAAACTTAATTTATCAGTCATCATGAACAGAATTTGTTTCTGATATACTAGGATAATTAATTACACACAAAAGAGCATAAAGAACTATACGATTATGAATTTGATTGAAAACATGCCAAAAACACAATCATTTGCAAATTGCTTTGAAACCATTTTTGAAATTACTTTTTAAGCTCATAATCATTGAATACAATAGCTTTGGCTGGTTGGGTTTTGCTGTGCAAGATCCACAAAAAGACAAGCAGCACCAAAAACTAGATTTTAAAATAAACATCTTTTGAATATAATAGGGATGCATTGTAAAAGTTATTAAAATCTATAAATTGATAAGATTTACTAGAATCTTTTCTGATCTTGATTGATGTCGTCCTTTCATCTCAGTTAATCGCACCTTTCGTTGAGGTGGATTCTAACAGATGTTTATCACTATATTTTTTTCTGTAGAATTTATTATATTTTGAATCACACACACGTAATGTGTATTTTTTTTACTTTATTTGGTGCCAAATTATCTGCAGTATTAGTTTTCGACAATTCATCAGAAAAATTGCCAAGGATTGTACGCCACTGCGGATTATATACAGGAAAATACTGTAAGTAAAATATTAAACAAAGTCTTATGCTAAAAAATACTTTAAAAATTACTTCATAATTAAATTATTTTCACATAAAAATTCCTTAAAATATTTTAAATTTTTAATTAATTTTTCAGAAAGTTAATATATTTGCTTTACTTTCTTATCAAACCACATCAATATATATGTATATTATTTATGTTTTGATAAATTTAGTAGGCATTCAAAACATTATTTAAATATTGAGCTCGTCATAAAGATGCTTGTGGAGTTAATTACCTATTAATATAATTAATTACAATTTAAAATATTATATTATGCAAAAGAGAGAAATGGTTTCCAATACTTATATTAACACTATGAACATCAATCATGAAAGTAAAAACCAAAAATTTGAAAAGTACTAATATTTTTAAAGATAATTTTCAAAGTATAAAAATTTTTCTGAAAGACTCGAAAAAACATCAGTGAAACATTTGAATAATACTTTTTGTTGCCTTAATTGTTTAACTGAAAATGAGGTGTGTGTGTGTGTGTGTATATATACATTACAATGTATATAACATTGCAATCACATTTTGATTTTACTTAAGGGCATTTTTGCTGCTTGCTTTTCAATTTTTTAAAAGTCAAAATTAAAATCTATCATAAAAATTAACCAAATTGGTAGATTAACTAGATTTGATGTTGATAGTTTTAAGCAAGAATTGTTAATTTTGAAATATTATTTGCAAAACAAACTAAGGTTTCATCATTTGAGAGTACTGTTCATTAAATTAATTCAAATAAGCTAAAATTGAGAATTACAAAATATGATGAATAATAATTTCAAATTGGCTTACGTTAACACAAAATAAGCAGGTCATGCGATGAAGATAATTCTGGTCTTGGGACATAGTTAATACTTTTGGAATAACAGTGTTAGTGGCCCACTCAGAACCAAATTTTTCTACAAGCTTCTTAAGATTTTGTGTAGCTGCTTCTCTAATAGCAAATACTGGAAAGAAATAGGTAGATTTTCATTAATTGTGAATACAAGCCAGCAAAAATTATATAACATGTTTACATAAGAAATACTTACCATGATCTACTAGCCAAGTCATACACAAAGTATTCAATTTTTCATCAAAAAATTCAACACCCTAAAAATATGTACATTTTAACAATCAGGTAAGTACAAAAATAAAAATATAATAATTAATAAAAAATGTTAGATTTTTAATTTTAGAAAATCAAGACTTTAAAAAAAATACTAAACTTTATATTGCAAACTTATTCCTTATGTAAAATAAGAACTGAAAATATAATATATGGCTTTATAATAATAGTTAAATCTTTCACCATCTTGAAATAATTGGATTGTTAGGAGTTTATATCCAGATAAATTTGCATGAAATCTTCACACATAAAAACATCACAAAAATAATAAATAAAAAGAGATGTTAAACAAAGGAAAATACGCAA
Organism: Latrodectus elegans; assembly: GCA_030067965.1. Taxonomy (NCBI): domain Eukaryota; kingdom Metazoa; phylum Arthropoda; class Arachnida; order Araneae; family Theridiidae; genus Latrodectus; species Latrodectus elegans. Next base: position 49,423,076 of record CM057810.1, read on the forward strand.
GATACTTAATGGTCATTTTTATTGCAAATTATGTAAATGCAAATTCATACAATATGAAGTATATTTATATTAGATGCAAATAAAGTAAACAAGAATAGTATGAGACATTATTTGAACTCTGATCCATATTTTAAAAAAATATGTATTTAAGTTAATTTGAAATCAAAGCAGTAATAAAATAAAAACAAAAGAACAATCATTTAGTTCAGTTTATCTTACAACCAGTTTTTGCCAGTGAAGGCTAATTCAGGCTAGGCTAAAAAATTAAAATGGATATCCAACCAATACCAAACATATGGTGGGAATTAAATTCATGAATTTTTCAATTAAAACCAGAGCAATCAATTATATATAAAAGTAATAAAATTAATTAAAATACAATTAATAATTTAACATTGTTTTTATATTTTAAGGTGAGTAAATATATGGGTAATAGTATACACTTTTAAAAAAAGCAAAACTATATAATTAAATACAATTAGATAACATATATTAACAGTATGAATCAAACAATGAATGTTTTGTTAAAAAAATAAATGGATAAAACACAGATCAATAAATACCAGAAAAAATCAACATTTATATAGATAAAATAAAAAAGAACATTAATTTTATGTCAATGAGTGTGCTATGTAAAAAAACTTGAAACAATAATTAGTTCCAAAATAAATTTGGTAATAGTTAATTGTTACTTTATACTTTCACATAATATAATAATGAAAAAAATCCAATAAAAAGAAATAATTTAACTACTTTGAGCTTTAATATCAAAGCAAAACTGCTTACTTTAAGTATCACGAATAAAACTGGTAAATCATAAATTTAAACTAAATTTTTCCCCATCAAAAATGATAACTCAATTTAAAAAATTGCATCTACGAAAAACCTTAACTTACCAACTGTCCCGCTAAGAGTGGCATGTACTCTATAATTGCAAGTCTTACTCTCCATTTACTATCTTCAGCCAACTCCACTATAGCAGGCAAAAGACTCTGAGAAAGCTGCGTAATTCCAATCACTTCATTTACACAGTCCAAATTAGATATAATATTAAGTCTTACATCTGGGCATTCATCCTTCAACTGAGATAAGAATAGAGGCAGCAAATGTTCCACTGTACTGCAATATTAATTATTGGCAGATTACACACATTGCAAATATTTTGAGCAAATAAAAAATAAAAATATACTATGTATGTTCACTCTACATACTTTTGTTTACCCAATATAGGTGACAGACCCATGATAACAGAAGCTAGAGCAGACTTCACATGTTGATTTGCATCTGCCACTAATTCTTTGATGCATGGAAGAATATTATTCATTATCACTGGCTCTTGAATATCTGCAGGTAAGTTTTGGCAGAAATCTGTAAAATGTAAAAAATATATTTGATTTCAGATGCAAAATGACATAAGAAAATTTCAGTGATATCACTTAACAATTGTCTTCCTAACTTAAAGTCAAATAATAGCATTTCAATTGGAAGTGTCTTAAATAAATCCATTTGTTAAAATTTGTAGGAATTTCATGTTATTAAATGATTTCTAATTCCCGAAAGTCCTAAAGATAAAATAGTTCTTTAAAATTGATTCCCAAGAAACTTCTTTTATGTTTCATTAGATTCCACTATAAATAAATTTACATTCATAAGTGATTATTTCTATAGATATTATGCAAATCCAATTATTAGTTTCTTTTGTCCTTTATTGTTATACATATTAAAATTAATGTGAACATACAAAGTTCATGTTTTATCATTTCTTTTAATTTTGGTAGTTATAAAAATATTAAGAAACTGAATTATTACTGACAAATAAAAAAGTATAACTCAAAATAATTTTCTTGAAAATGATATTAAATAAAATATTTGAAGAGGAAAATAAAAGTAGATTAAAATTACCTTTTACTTTATGAGCTGCTGCAGCTCGTACTTCAGCCTCACAATCTTTCAATAGATTTTGAAATGCTGGTACAAGATCTGTTTTTGTTATATCAGGTCCAACTGCTTTTTGAATCTAGAACAGAAATTCTGATATGACTTTGTAAACAAAAAAAATAATAAATAAATAAATAAATAAGAAGAATTAAAAAAAAAAACTGGACACAATTATATTAATTTAGAGTTTAAACCCCTCTCTCTAAAATTGAAATTCTCCCACAAACATTTATTGTAACAATAAAATTTTCCTGCACTTAATAAAAAATATTCATAACTAAGATATAAGTTCAACAATTTTTTGATATTTTGACAATGGCTATCAGGTGCATATGATAAAGCTTTTTTGAAATGGAAATCACTTATATTTTGAACATATACTATGTGTACTTGTGATATTTATTTTAATTTCAATCTACAACACAAAATTTTACAAAATTATATAAATGAATAGAGGATAATTACAACAGAAACTTTTATGAAAAGATCAAGTAAAGGCATTTGAAATTAGGGTGAAGATTACTTCATGCAAAATAGTAAAAAAAAAAATTCATTGTGGAAAAGTATATAATTCTCTTGAGAGTAACACAAAATTTATCTTACATATATAATCTCTGTAATTTCAATATAAAAGATATTCATTACAAAATTTAAATCAGAAATTTTCCATCCTAGGATACTTATTAGCAAGTAGAGAGCATAAGACTTGTTAAAATAAATATCATTAAAAAAAAAAAAAAAAAACTATCTCAAAAGTTAAGTCACTTAATTGATTTGTCTGACAAGTAATGTCTTGGTAATGAAGCTAAAGATAAAATTTCAATAAAAAGGAAAATGCCTAAACTTGTTACTTAAGTTAGCAAACAAACTTGTTTAAAAATATTTTTATAAACGAAAGTATGAAATAAAACTTAAATATTCAATAAAACAGACTTAAATTTGTAAGCTGTTTTATTATTTTTAGATAAACTGAGTCATTCAGTAGGAAAATTGACACTCTTTGTGATTAGAATACATGGTATAACTTGATATAGTGGAATGATGCTTTATAACTACAAAGAAACAAGAACAAAAAGTTATAGAGACTGACAGGGTGCCTTTTAATTCTTCACACATTATAAGTTTAAGCAATTTTTTCTTAAAGCTTATACAACAATCAATCACATTACAAAATATGTTCACACACTTTTCATCTCATATTGAAATTTGCTAGTGAAATTTGGAACCAAATAAAATTAAAAAATCAATAAACCAAAGATCAAATTTTAATGTAATAGATGTTATGAGAAATTAGCAGTATTCATGTCAATTTGGCAGCCAAACTTAAACAAGTAAAGAGAGAGTAAAACACTAATACACTAAATCATAACTATACATAATAACTGCTAATCTACCAATTTAAAAAAAACAGCCAGAAAAAAATACAGCAAAAGAAATATACAGAATATGAAAAGAACACAAATCAAAATGCCAGGTTGAATTGCCAAAGACTTTTGCATTTTGAAACTTAAAGTTTGGAAAATGTTAAAATGATTTCACAAACTATTTTATGCAGAATTTGAAAGCATTTCATAGATATGTTTCTAATACGATAAAAATGATTAAAGTAGATTTATTGAGCTAAGGCTATTCTAACAGACTTTTAAGAGGGAAGAAACAATTTCAATTTATTGAGTGACTCTAAACAGTCAAAATAATAAAATTAGATGTACTAAAAATACTCATCTATAATCTTAAAAAATTAAAGCATGGTGCCCTATATTGTGCATTTGCATTATTTTTGTACAACAAAATCTGCATTTTTTGTTTAAAATTTGGTATGATCAGATTAATGACAGTCTTTCCTGAACATAAAAGAGGAAATTATTGATATACATCATTTCAACACTGTAATACTACAGATTTGTTAGTTATGAAAACAATTTTCAAAAGCTGAAGTTTCTGTAAAATATGAAAAAATGTATTTGAATTAAACAGATTAAAAATAATTTTACAAGATATAATACTTTTTAAAGCATTTTGACATTAAAATTTTTTTTAATAAAAGATATCTATCAAAAATAAACTACTGTTTTATATATATATATAAAAAAAATTCCCTAAACAAAAATATTAATTACATAAAATATACCTCATTAAATCTATCTGCAACCATGTATCGAACTCGCCAAGATTTATCTTCAGCAGCTTGTCTAAGAATAGGCATTACAAACTGTTCTATATCATCTTGGGGTAGAAGCTCTGAAATTGATATGCATGCCTCAACTGCTAATAAACGCACCGAGTCCTGGAAAAATAAAAACACTGTCTAATTCTAAACTGTTACTTCATAACTTTAAAAAATGAGATAAATATTACATATAGTCTAGAAACCAATTGATTCAATTTATAGATTATGTTGTTATATATGACTATAAAAAATCAGCTCAAGTATCACAAAAGAACAAGTCTAATAAAAAGAACTAACATTTTAAATAAATAAACAAAACAATATAACACAAAGTATAAAATATTAAAAATAAAATCAACAAGGTAAAGAACAAAAATAGTGCAGTTCTTAAAAGGTGCTCAAGGGAAGTTCAGGCATTCCAGTACAAATTGCTTATCTCATTCTATTTTTGAAAATCTGTATCTCATTTTGGGCTTACAAGATATTCTGAGCTCATAATGCTCAAATTACAAAATTGGCAAAAACTAGATGAAAGAATGTCTATATTATTTAGATGATTTGCCAAAAAATCATGGCATGATTGCAGCTTGAAATTTACCACAGCTGCTTTACAGGATTATAAATTCAAATCATAATAGTGAAAAATTAATTTATATAGACAGCAACTAGTTAGAATTGGTTTTGTTTTCACAGTATGTAAACATAATTCTAAGTAAATAATAGAAATTATTTTACTTATTTTTCAAGATTTAAAAAGACAATGTACTTTCTGAGAAAAGAAACTGGTATGAGGTATTAATAAAACTAACATCAATGTGTTTGATCACATTGTTCCATAAATAAAATAATGAATAAAAGCTGCCTGAATGTGAAAAGAGAATATATAAACATACCCTTTAATTTTCTAAAAGAGTAAATACACTGCAATATTTTTTTCACAGTAATTTCATTTAAAAGACTTTCTTTTAAATAAAATTACTTATTGCAAAATATAGCAGTATATTTTTCAAATATTGTCTAATTAAATATTTCATTAGTCCTAATTCCCATATTTTCTTGTAAATTTTTTTGAAATTTTACAGAAATAAGTTAACCAGAAATTACAACTTACTTATTATTATTCAA